>CM023629.1:4178551-4198551 GCA_013358685.1 Antennarius maculatus
ACAGCTATCTGCAGGACATAAACAGGCTTTTTTTTTTTAAATTGCACTGATGGCTAGCTTAGCATTATGTTAACCAATACAATACATGTACATATAAAGCATGCTAACATTAGCTACAGCTATCTGCAGGCCATTGATTTTTTTAAAAGCTGTACTGATGGCTAACTTAGCATTATGCAAGCCAACACACTCAAAACCGCCACAGATATAAACTTCATCTCCTTTCACGACTAAATAAATAAATATATACACCAGACTGTAAATGTTTTATATATATATTTTACATCATAAACAGAATAAAAGCGTGTGTGATGGATGTAAATCACAGCTACTGGTTGACCACATGAATCAAAAGCGACGTCTTTTAGCTGATACTTGATCCATCAGAAATCTGGAGGTGGAACGCTGGATTTCCGAGCTGCTCTTTTTGCACCTGTTTTCTGCCCTTTTCTGCCCTCGCCTCCCCTCCATCCCTTTATTCTGCCTCTCTCCTGCCTCCTCTTAAACGTTGAGGCGGTTCATCCTGTGATTAGCATCGAGGTCATCCGGGGGGCGGGGCTCATTGTCCGCGCGGCGGCCGGTAAAAGCCTAGCGGTGGCTAATGAGTCGCCTTATCGCGCTGCTTTTAGCACAGAGGGCTAATTGCATATGATGCTCCTCTCCGCCGCCGCCGAGGCAGAGAGGCGACAGGAAGCTGTTTGGATTGTTGGGCAATTTTAAAAATGCAGCAACAAAAAAAATGCAGACAATAAAAACACAAAAGCATGCAGTTTAATTTGGTTCCAGCGTGACGTGTGCGTGCTTCTCGGGGGGGGGGGGGTCGCCTGTCATCACAGAGCTGACATGATGGGATGACGAAAACACCCTCAGGTAGCGTCGACACACATACACACACACACACACACACACACCTCAGCTGTAAAAGGGTTTAACATATAAATACCCAACCGGGTAGGAGAACACATAAGCACAATGGAGTTGTGAGTGTGTGTTTGTGCATCAGTGTGTGTGTTCATCTCTTTGTTGATGTTCCCTGTGATTCTGTGCCAGCATCACATCCATCTGTCTCCACACACACACACACGCACGCACACACGTACAGACACACACACACACACGCACACACACATAAAAAAGTGAACTTTGCAACTATTTCCCTGCCATTGCTTAAAAAAGGAGAGAAAAATGTCGACACATGACGTCACTTTTAAGCCAATCATTACGCTGGAATGATATGACATTACAAGGGGCTGAGCGTCACCTTGAATTTGATTTCAGACCCACCATCTTCATCATCTTCATCATCTTTGTCCTCTTTTTCTGCTCCCTGCCTGATGGAAGTGTTTTTGCTCGGTGTAGTTCCCTGTCCGACCAGTAGGTGGGGACAGAAACTCCACTTCCACGCTGACTCCCTTCTTCATCATGGTTCAACTTTGACTCTATTTCCCGCGTTCAGAATAAATGCTCACATTGACAGGAGCGGCGGAGATGATTCCGGAGGATAAACGCCTTCTGGTTGAGCCAATAAAAATGTTTTCTCCTCCTCTGGCCTCCTGGGGGCGTTTAATTTGTGTTATCGGACGCATCTCTTCCTGTGTGTGAGGACTTCCTCTTTTGTTCAGCCCAGTGAGTGTGTCTGTGTGTGCTGACCTGATAATCTGTGTGTTTTATAGAGTGCTGTTCACACATCAGTCTCAACTCTGATCCCAAACCCAAACACGTCCACGTCCACAGCATCCCTCCATCGCATTACCATAAATCTCTTCCTCCATCCTGCAGTTTTGGGTGAGACTCAGGCTGGACGGACCAACCTGAACCACTTCAGTCTACCATCAATCCACTGGGAACCAGATTACTGATGGGTTGTCCTGGAGTTTTCCCTCTCTTCTCCCAGTGGCGGATCCCAAAGTCAAACACAAATCATTTATCGGAGGACACACTCGCTCTTAATCCTCATGTGTGACACGACCGACAATTCACCAGGTGTGAGTTTCACTCGTCTGACGTGAAACAACACCAGAAGAAACCCACTCCAAATAAAGACAGAGACATTTCCTTCATCTGGAAGTGTCCAGAAACATTTAAGGCCATATATCGGCTGGAAAGATGATAAATACTTTTGATTGGATTCGATAATGTGTGTGTGTGTGTGTGTGTGTGTTTAAAACTAAATTATATCCAGAAATCCTCCTCCCTGACAGTTTAAAAAATATAGGATTTAATAATGAAATCAAATAAAATACAAGAATAGATTAATATAACGTAATAATACATGTATATTAAAATAAAAAAAAATAAGGTAAATAAAATAATAAACTCAAATTGCATTAATTAATCTGCTCTGAGCTGGTGAAACACTTCCTCCTCATCTCGGCGTCGCCGTCCAGGTAGCAGAAATAAATGTTAGTGATTAAACGGGGCGCCGAGGATTCCGTGTTCATTTCAATTACATCTTTAATTAGTGCGTGTGTAATGTAAATACAGTCTGTGTGATTGCCCCCCCCCCCCCCCACCTACCGCCCCCTTGTCCCACGGTAAAACAGATTTTCTCCCTCATTAGGCAGTCACTCCTTCAAGTGGGTTTGTCCCCCAGGTCCTGCCCGGACGGGACCAAGTGTGTGTGTGTGTGTGTGTGTGTGTGTGTGTGTGTATGTGTGTGTCTGTGTGTGTGTGTGTGTGTGTGTGTGTGTGTGTGTGTGTGTGTGTGATAATGAAGAAACAGGAGCATATGGATCTATAGGCAACAAACACTGTGGTCAGGCTGCACCATTTAGCCACACCCACTGAAGAATCCCTGCCCCGCCATTGGCCGTGACTTTTCTCTAACCGTTCACACACAGGAAGTGGCTCCCGGTCGCCACGTCGTGGCGTCCACTCGTGCTGGATTGGTCGTTACAATGATTGTCTTCACCTCCGGTGGGCTTGGCTTCCTGGCGGTGGAGCCAACAAGTGTATAAGGGGGTCGTGCTGCATTCAGGCGCTGCTGGGATTGTGCACGCCGGCTCAGCGCCGCCATTAGCGGCACCCTGAATGGAAGCGAGCCGTGTGGCTATTATCACGCCGACCTGTGGCGAGTGTAAAGGGGCCCATTTACAGAGCCGCCTCCCATCGGCCTCGGCGCGCGGCGTGTAATCACGTCTCCTTTCGTGCGTGCATCCGCTGACCCATCTCACTGCAGTCAAACTCTGAATGCTCCTTGAGCCATCGCCATTGTTGTGGTCGTTTATGTCTCATCGTTATTCCCGGGGTCTTGTGTGAATGCCGAGGAGCATAAAAAAGAAGATTTGAATAAACCAGGGGGGCTTTTATGCGAACACGGGCGGACGGCGTGGTCGGCCGTTCTGTCTTGGTGGGTCGTAGGCGTGCAAGCTCTGGTGTTCGGAACACCGTGAGTGATTCATCGCTATTCAGACCGACGGCCAATCAGAAGCTCCTGCAGCAGTGCAGCAGGGAAAAGAAACATGGATGCAGAGACACCATGTGTTAGCACACCTGAGCCCCCCCGGGGGTGGGGTGGGGGGCATGAAGAGGAAGAGGGGGAGGAGGAAGAGGAGGAATTGGTTCCACTTCACGCTCGTTGCCATCTATTCATCTGGAAGACGTCCCAGCACGGATCTCAGCCGCTCCGACCGTCCCGTGATGGAAGCACACACACACACACACACGTGCGCAGACACACACACATGCGTGAGCGTGCACACGTTAACACCGTAACACGCGTGTGCGTGCGTTAATGTAGGTCCGCCTTTGTGACTTCATCTACTTTTCTTGCTCTTTTTCCAGTCCTTTGACTTCCAGTGCGTCGCCGCGCTCTTACTTTGAAGGTTGCGCCGCTAATTAGCCCCTTTAGCATGACAAACGTGAGCATTCTCAGCACAAGGTCTCCCATTGGCCGGTTCGGACCTGCCGCTATTGAAGCATTGAATAAGAAGAACAAAAAAGCCACTCAGAGACATCGATGGTCAAGGACGGTGGAGGAGGACGAGACGCCACATTTACATCTGATTATGTTTACGTTTGGATGGGAGGACAGGAAGTTTATGAGCATTAATGATATCGTTCAAATCCCGTCGTCGTTCGAGCTCATAAATAACCTGATTGGTCGGTTTAATAGAAATATTGTACATAAGGCGGATCAAAAATAAGAAACTCCCATGACCTTATTTGGTATCGGCGTTGGGATTAACGTGACCCGAACATCAAATGTTTGATTGCAAATCTGATTGATGACATCAGCACTCCCAGCCAATGAGAGAGCAGCTGAGTAACAGTGCGCTTGCTAGCCTCTGAGGCTAACGATGGCTAGTGCTTTAGCGCCTGTCTCTGTGTCGGCGTGCAGGCAGGTCTCGTGAGATGGGTTTTTATTTTTTTAAAGCACCGTCCCAATCTGGAGGGACATATGCAGCCGCGTAGCGCCCCCCCCCCCCCACACCCCATTCAGACACCCCCACCTTGTTTGAGCGGTGAAGAACTCGCCTCACATAAACGCCAGAACGAGAGCAAATGGCCTTTTATGAATTCTTCTGTCGCCTTCAAACAACCGCCTTTATTTCCTCTGCGATGTGCATCTGTTGAAGGATATAAACGTGTGTGTGTGTGTGTGTGTGTGTGTGTGTGTGTGTGTGTGTGTGTGTGTGTGTTTTCATATTTCCAGAACATAATGTAGACGGGAACATCATGACGTTCCCGAATCTGGATTTCCTTCTGCTATTGTGTCGGAGCGACGCACAATGTCACCCCACCAGCTTGTGTGTGTGTGTATGTGTGTGTGTGTGCGCAGACAGTCGTGCCAGAGCCCTCTGCCCCTCTCTCCATCTGCTGAAGCCCCCCCAGGCTGGACCAAGGTCACATCTCTGTGACGGAGGTTGTTGGTGTGTGTGCATGTTGTGTGTTCGCTGCAGGAAGCAGCGGCGGCGGTTTTGTCCGGAGATGATTTGAAGGCTTAATCGACGCCGTAGGCGTCACGACCTGCTGAAGATGACAAGAACTTGTCTCCAAACGCTTCACGGACCTCCAACCAGAATTCCCGAGGACCCTAAACGCACCAGAGGAGACGCTGCTGATAGCGCCTGAGCTAAACGGCGTTAGCGCTCCTTCTTCACCTTCATCTTTGTGTGATCATTCTCATCCGTCTGTATGACGTCTGTATGACGGATGAGAATGATCACACAAAAACTAACGCTCAGGACGGACCTCGGATCAGAACCGACCCTGATGCATCATGGTCCGGATGTGGGCAGATCCAAGACCGCCTTAGGGAATGACGCAGGAATTTTAATGATCTGGGCTCAGAATGAAGATATTAATATCAAAAAGATTGGGAAAACCATCTTCTTTTACACACACACTCACAGACACACACACACACACACACACACACACACACACACACACACACACACAGACACACTTAGCGTAAACCAAACATTGACAGAACGCCGCTCCTTCTCCCGGTCTTAAGATGTTCTTCTCCCCTCCGGAGGGAACCGGCCGGGCAAACCGCCAGACGCTGTTGCCACTTAGCAGCTAATAGCTCACATAAGCACCGCGCACACACATTCACACACACACACACACACACACACACACGTACACACACGTACACACGTTGACGCCACACGGAGCAGAAGAACCAGGTAAAGCCATCTCTGGATGCGGTTTGGGTTCTAACAAGGCTTCATCCCATCTCGGTGAATCTCCTGGCGCTCAAACGGTTAAGTCATGTTATAAACCCTTTTATGTTGCGTCTCATTCTTTTGGCGGCTTTGTTTCGGCGCCGTTCGGTAAGTGCTTCTGATTCCTCTCCGGTAACCGGCGCCTGAACGCCGAAGTCAACCTCCTCGTCTTTCATCAATGGAGAGAAGCTGGAGAGGAGCCAGAGGTTGAGCTCCCTTTGTGTGTTTTCTAATTAATCCATTCAGCGCACACACACACACCCAAGTGACGGCGTTTTGTCACGCCGAGGTTATTAAAGAGAAAGAGGAGAGTTTGAAACGCGCCACGGGTCAAGGCAAGGCAGGTGGAGACGTCCGCGTCCCCGTGTTCACGTGTCTCAAGGTGAGGCTATCGGCTCGCTGATCTGCTGCGTCTTCAAGGTGTGGACGGGTCGATACACACACACACACACACACACACGCACACACACACACACACACGCACACACACACACAGGCTGTCCTGTGCAGATGTTACACACACAGAGCCATACGGAGCCACATTAACCACAACGATCAGATAATCGTCAAAGCTGCTCTGGGATCAGAATCACCTGCTCTGTTCGACCCGGAAGCACACGCTTCCTTTGCCCTTTCAAAATAAAAGTGGGGTGAGGAAGTAGAGTTTTGTTTCTGCAGGATAAAAAATCAGTCCTTCTTCTATGAGAATAAAATGAGACATGAAGAGAGAGAAGAGGATTAAACGTCTGTTAAATCCAGACGTCCTCCGAACACACACACACACACACACACACACACACACACACACACACACACACACACACACACACACACAACACACACAACACACACGCGCGTGGCTCTGCACACAGAAATGTCACCTTACTGTTGCAAGCTGTTAGCCAAACGCCGCGTGCCAAACCGGCCTGGCCTGCCGGATCGCGAGGAGAGAAAGTGTGTGCATGTGTGTGTGTGTGTGTGTGTGTGTGTGTGTGTGTGTGTGTGTGTCCGTTGGACCGCTCTTTAAAGTAGGGAGCAGCCCGAGGCGGAGGAGGCCGAGGGACGAAGACAGACAGATAATGGAGGGGCATCAGTGTGCCAAGGACTGCACCTCAAAGTCACACACACACACACACACACACACACACACACACACACACACACACACACACACACACACACACACACACACACACACACAAGCTCCTAAAACACACACCTATACGTTTTCTCGTATGTTTCTATTTCTACATTTAACTGAAAGCTTTTCCAAGATGTTTTTCCACCCCCCCCCCCACACCACTTCCCCTCCCCCCCTCCCACCATATCTCCCTTCAATTCCACATATCTTGAATTAGCTGCAGATAGCCTTAAGTACCCACCGCCCCCTTCAGATATGCCCTCATTCAGCGATGGCCAGATAGACGGCGTGCGTTTGTGAGGTCGGACGCTAAAAGGGCGGAATGTGGCGAGCGACGCGTGTCGGAGACAAACTTTATTTAAAAGCTCCATGTTTGTTCAGATTCGCTGCTAAATGTCATTTTATTACAAAGAAGGGACAGAAAGAAAAAAAAAATCTTCACTTTATTTATGATTTATGATGATTTATAATCATTTAAACACCCGGTCTTTATTCTAACCTCATTTAGCACATGTGGCTACGCTACGTAGCCACAGCCGCTCCTTCCTAGACTCCTTCACGTGTAGAAATGAAGCTTTAATAAGTAATTTAATGCAATAAAAATTATTTTAAGGGAGAATAAAGCCTCTCTGGTTCAGTTTGTGGATGAACATAATTTATATCCTTCATTGCTGTTTTTTTCTAATCAGGCATCTGTAAGTGGAGCGACTCCCAAAGGTTTGCATTAATACGGCGCACAAAATCTACCGTCTCAGTTCTGATGTGCAGATTAAATAAAAGGCTTCCTGCCATAATTACCCGTCTGTTTCCCAGCCTCCCGTTTTGATTCAGGGAGAATATATTCTACAGAGTTGCTCCTCGGTTTGGATGATGTGCGTCAGGTTTAAGTCCTGCCAACGTGTTTCCCGGCACCTGCACCGAATCACCGCAGGACAGATTATCAGCCAAAAAAAAACGGGTTTGATTAGCACAAATTGACTACCAGAGTGCTCGCCTTCAATTCTCAAGAAAGCAGAGTTGTGAAAATGTCAGTGTGAGGATGAGGCGCCCATCTTTTTGCGGGGATTAGAAGTTGACTTCCTGGAATTCCTCGCGACGACAGGAAACCAGATCTGGGATCAAATCCAGGATAAATATGATTAGAATGAAGATTACACCCATTACAGTTAAAGAATACAAGATCTTGGTCACTTTCATCAGCTTTCTAAAAGCTACGCTCAACTTTTTCTAACTCTGTTGGCGACAGAAGTGCCCACACAGGAGACTACGGGTCCCCTGAAGGGACAAACACAGCTCTCATTAGGACGACACCAAAAAACCATTTGGACTTCCTGGAAATCCTACGGAAGGATGTCGAAGAGAGAGAAACCAACCCCAAAAAAAACAGAACTACTAAAATGACTGACAGATGAAGTCGCAGAGGGGCGGGGTTTGGGGCAGGCATCTTACGATTGGTCGGATTTGTGCTCAACTGAAATCTAGTTTTATCTCTTCCATCTGCCGTCCGACTTCATCTTCATGGATGATGGATTCTCCTGGACGACACCCCGGCTCCCAGCATCCATCATTCACCGCATCAGGTGCAACCGACCAGCGACCGCCTCAAGACATATTAAAGCGTAACGACGTCCAAATCCTGCAGAGGCACGCTGTTGACGGACAACACAATTAGCTCTCGTTAGCGAGCGATGCTACTCCTAGCCGCCGCCGCCGCGGCGTACGACGCATCGTAAACGCTATCATTTGTGGCTAAATATGAAACGCAATCAGCCGTGGGAAGCTACAAGCGCTAATTTAGCCCGCCGCTTCCTGTCAGCGTGCGATCAGACACGTCTCGCCGCCGAGGATCTGTGCATATCTTAAGGATTAATTTCCTCCCCTGTAATTTACCTTTTTCTCTCGTGCTATTATGCGGCGGATAGAAAAGACGCCCCGGTGACCTCCGACCTCTAGCGCCCATCTGTCTGTCAGGCTGCGCCTTTGGCTACAGGCGTGCCGCTCAGCACACGCGTGTCTTTGTCTCCTCCAGAGGAAAGCCGGCCGCCAACATTAATGACTGTTTTATGTTTCTTGCTATCCGAGCCTCTTTTATTCACGCTGGCCGTGACGGCCTAATGTCTGCCTGTCAAACAAGCGCTATTCAAGCGGCCGAGCCGCCTGAGACTGATACTTAAGACACAAAAACACACACCTACGTACGGAGCACTCATCACCTCCTCGCCAGGATTAGTGGGTGGTGAAGGAGCCACGCTGGGCATTATGTGCTGCTCCTGCTCCAATCAATTACTATTCATTTATTCCAAAGGAGTGACCGGGCCCTGATCTGCAGAGGTATTATAACTACTGTGCACCTTCTCCTTTATTCAAGTCTGTTAACAAAACTTTTTTTTTTATTCTCCCCCCATCTCCATCACCTCCTCATTCGTTCATCTCTGCACCCCCCCCCACCTTTTTTTTTTATTTTTTTTTTTTTATCAGCATCTCCCGCCTCCCGTTACTCCTGGCTTTCTGTTTTCTTTTGTCACATCTTAAAAAACCTCATTTTTGGCGCTCATATTGTTCCAAGAGGTAAAATATCGGAAGATAACGCCCTGGTTTGCGTCCATGACCCCCGGGGGTGGGGGGTCACCTGCTCCTCGTTCATGCATATTGGATATAAAGTACAGTAATCCCTTGTTACTTGTGGTTAATGCATTCCAGGAACCAGACGCGATAAAACGACAAACTATTTATTTTATTATTTATGGTAATTTAAACAAATTTAATCTATATTACCTTTTCCCACACACTTATCGACTGTTTAAAACACTTGTGTCTCACGAAAGTCCGAGACTCACAGAACGTAGCGCACTAGCGTGTATAAAAGAAATGTATTTCTTTCACACAAAAGTGCTTTAAAAAGTGCTAACGACTAGTAGCTCCATCCCTCCTCATTGGCTGGCTCTTCATCTGGTTTTGGTGTACAGGAAGTTATTAAATGTAAACAAAAGCATCAGAAAGTGATCAGCTAACCCGACTCGGGCCGAAGCTATGAGATCAGGACGGATGCTACATCAACTAGCGACAAACGCCACGTTTGATAATGAACGAACTGTTCCTATGTCCCCTTTTTTAAAGTTTTCCCTGGTATATTCTTATACGCGCATACACATACACACACACACACACACACACAGACACACACACACAGATTTTAAGGTCTTCCCCCTCCCAGGTTCCCACTGGCCTCATCCCCTCCCTCCCCTCCATTGTGTCCATGTAAATATGTCGTAAAGCTTTGTAGCCCTAATAACATCCAATTTCAAGCCCTTCACATCCATTACCAACAATACTGCCCGTTCTCTTCCCTGTGCCCCCCCCCCCCCCCAGACACACTCACTGCATTGGCCTTGGCGGTGACAGCGGTCTGAATGGACAGCTTTACGGCGGTGCTGTTCATACGTTATGTGTGTGAGACGTCAGTCGGGTGGATTTATTTACCGAAAGGCCTCAAACTTTAACTCGACCGGCGTTAAAATGTTCAAATACGTCAAACTAAACACCCCCATGTCAAATTTATAACATTTATAATAAAAATATAATAACACATAATATTATAATAATTTTTTTAACATGTGACAATGTTTTTTTTCAGCCATAATAAGTCAATATGTTCAGATTAAACACTAAATGAAATGCTTTACAGCTATTTTTAAGCCCAAAATCTTTAACATGTAATAAAATGGACAAATTTTTCCACTTTAGAAAAGTCCTGATCATGATGCTCCTTTCAAAGACGCCATTCTGATGTAAGGGCCGCACCAAACGAGGCGTTCGTGGAACGCTCAGGTGTTTCCGTGTGGCATTCGGGTGTAGAGGCTTCTGAGTGGTGCTCTGATGAGGGAAATATTTGTACGTGTGAAAGGCGGCGCCATTGTTGGAAACACACTCCAAATTTGCCGCTACATTCCTGGCGTGGCAGCGCACGGATCTAATTGCAGTCTTGAACGCCACTTAAAGCGCGGCGTAAAGATGGCGGAGAGAAATGATCAGGACTGAGGCTGCAAGCAGCTTCGAACCGCACGACGACAATCGCGTCCAGTCTGCTGGGATGAAATTGGGAAACAAATCTTGTCGCCATGGAAACGCAAGAGGGGCTAAAAAAAAAAAAAAAAAGGTCACAGTTTGTCAGGAGTAAAAAGTTTCACTTCGCATTGTTCCTATGCCAAAAGAACATTTCTGGGGACGCGCTGCGCTCTTCTGTTAAGCCGTCGTCGTGGAAACGCCTGAAATAACAATTCGGAATTCTCCAAAACGGATGCGGAATGGATTTTAAGTCGTAAATAATCTCATATCCTGTTGAGTCACCTCTGATGTCCACAGGGAACACCATTAGCGGCTAAATGCTAGCACCACCACAGGTGGAACCAGATGGATGTCAGCCTGTTACCATAGCGAAACCTCCTATTTTACATCTTTTCTTCTCTGACCTCCATTTCTTTGAAGGCAAATAAGATTGCCTCCGTTCTTCCTCCTCCCCCCCCCCCATTGTAGGAACCAACAGGTCTGCAGACAGAAAGAGGTCAGACTTCTTACCTGAGCTCCATAATGGTTTCTGAAGAGCTCGGCTCTGTGCTCTGCAATAATTACCAAGCTGAGGGACAATAGGCGCTGCATAATCAGCATGGAGATGAACGGCGTGCGTCTGGCCGCCAAACAAACGCGCCACTCATCGCCTCCTGAGTGTGTATTCATCCGCCTGGCTCTTCATCCTCTTTATGTCTTTGCTGCATTTCTGCTCGTCCACTTCTGTTTCCGCCTCGCTCCCGTCTTCTACCGGCGTCTTCACGCCGACCCCTCCACCAACAAAGCTCCGCCGTCGTTCCATTCACATGGAGGGGGGGGGGGGGGTGCAAGAGCAGGAAGTCCGGTCCCAGCAGCGGGACGCTTCAGAGGAATCCTGGTTCTGTTTTAAAACGTCAGGTGAAGATGAGGATGAAGATGGAGGCGAGAGTTTGAGAATTAGTGGTGGGAAAAACTACAGGCCTCAAACGCGTTGAATTTTCACTTCCTGTTTCTTTACAGCAAACGTTTCCATGATTTTACTGATGAAGTCTTTTTATTACAACATGATTTCATGTAATCAGGATGATTTAGCGCCAAATAAAGAAATAAAATTCGTTGTAGTTGGTCAAAAATATTGGAAACAAGAAGCCATAAATGAGCTAAAATTAAGAAGCAATCATTCGTTTAGTTTCTGTTGTTTCAACTCTATATTTTTAAGCAGATGTTATGAAAGATCACGAGTAATAACTTGGTTTTTTCTATAATTACGACGGAGTTTTCTCTCAAAGGGGAAAAAAAAAAAAAACGACTCGACAAATGTGGATTAATAAAAATAAAAGCTTGTTTTTCTCCTCTTCTTTCAGGAATTCACACAAAAGGGAGAATTTTTGTGTCTCGGGCTGCGACAGAGAATACTTTGATAAAACATGACCTCTGTCCAACAACGGCTTTCTTTCACCTGATCCAAGAGCAATTAAGAGATTTCTAAAGACATGATTAAAAAACGGAACTATTTAAAGTAGCAGCAAGAATTAAATTTTTGTTTTTTTTTCTATTGGTGACTTTTGATTTGCCTGCATCAAACTGCATAAAGGACCCGACCAAGGCCGGAACCTCCTCTTTGTCCTGCTGGGGTTCTTTATGGGACATTCAGCGCTCCTGGTTCAAGTTTACAGCTGAGAAAGTTTGTGTTTGCTGGAGGAAGAGGCGATGAAGATGAAGATGAAGATGAAGATGAACATGAGGACGAAGATGAGGATGAAGATGAGGACAAAGATGAGGATGAAGATGAAGATGAGGATGAAGATGAGGATGAAGATGAGGACAAAGATGAGGATGAAGATGAGGATGAAGATGAGGATGAAGATGAGGATGAAGATGAAGATGAGGATGAAGATGAAGCTGAGGATGAAGATGAAGATGAGGATGAAGATGAAGATGAGGATGAAGATGAGGACAAAGATGAGGATGAAGATGAAGATGAGGATGAAGATGAGGATGAAGATAAAGATGAGGATGAAGATGAAGCTGAGGATGAAGATAAAGATAAAGATGAGGATGAAGATGAGGATGTGGATGAGGATGAAGATGAGGCCGAAGATGAAGCTGAGGGTGAAGATAAAGATTAAGATAAAGATAAAGATGAGGATGAAGATGATGAAAATGAAGATGAGGATGAAGATGAAGATGAAGATGAGGATGTGGATGTGGATGAGGATGAAGATGAGGATGAAAATGAGAATGAGGATGAAGATGAGGACGAAGATGAGCTGAGGATGAGGATGAAGAAGACGATAAATATGAACATGAGGATGAGGATGAAGAAGAAGATAAAGATGAAGATGAGGATGAAGATGATGAAAATGAAGACGAGGATGAAGATGAGGATGAAGATGAGCATGAGGGTGAAGATAAAGATGAAGATAAAGATAAAGATGAAGGTGAAGATGAGGATGTGGATGAGGATGAAGCTGAGGATGAAGAAGAAGATAAAGATGAAGATGAGGATGAAGATGAGGATGAAGATGAGGATGAAGATGAGGATGAAGACTCCCCCCGCTCTTCTTTTCTCTCCTAACAATTACATACCAGGTCGTTAATTTTCTACAAGCCTGCAGATTTAATGACGGACGGCTGAGGAGCCGAACGCATGCAAATAATAACATTTGATAAAGCGGACACACAAAAGAGGGGGAGAGCCCCCCCACACTCCCCATCCAGCACCCCCTCCTCCAGCCCCCACCTCCTACCCCCCAGGTAAATCTACTCAGTAATTATATATCAGTGCTTTAATAACGAGGCTGACGGGGGAGGAAGAGGAGCGACGGCGTACGACTGAATCTGAAGCACAAAGGGGGAGTGGGAGAGGAAGATGATCACACTCACTCACACACACACACACACGGACACACACTCCAGTATGTGTGTCTATGTATGTGTGTGTGTGTGTGTGAGTGTGTGATATCAAGTCAATAACTCCAGGAAGTGAACGATGCTGAGAGGAGATGAATATCGGGAGTAAAAGACGAATCAATAGAGTCAAGGAAACTGTGTGTGTGTGTGTGTGTGTGTGTGTGTGTGTGTGTGTGTGTGTGTGTGTGTGTGTGTGTGTGTGTGTGTGTGTGTGTGCGTGCGTGCGTGTGTGTGTGTATGTGTGAAGAAAACACACTGCTTTAACAAAGTGTGTAAAAATGGGACGTTTCAGGCAGGAAATCCAAAGCTTTACTTCCTGATTCCAAACAGTCACATGACTGTTGGGGGGGATCGTCTCCCTCAGGTGGACGCCGACTAACGTCTGTCGTTTCCACATTATTTCCACGCCGTTTCCACACACTCTGGTCTGGACGTCGCCCTCACCGTCTTTAGCTTCACATTCAAGGTTCTTTCATTCCTGCCGGTCCATGCAGACGCCTCTGCGCTGACCTTGCGTTGCCTCAGATGGTAGCCCACGCCAATGGGCGGTGCCTAACCGCTCTGAACCTATAGCCTGTGTTCCATCAGGGGGAGGAGACAAAAAAAACATCGCATCCAACAGCAGATTTAGGAGATAGGACGGAAAAAAAAGCCACGTCTGTGCTGACATAAGTCATCCTGGATGGATGAGGGATGGATGGATGGATGGATGGATGGATGGATGGATGGATGGATGGATGGATGGATGGATGGATGAGGGCCCTTTCGGACGGGGATGAGGAGTGTGTGTGGAGTGGACAGATGTGCTCTAATGTGTTTTGGCCAGATCTGTGTGAGGACAAAAAACACAGCAGACTCACAATCAGCCGCCTCTATTATCTACTTTACGATCTCTCCGTTAACGGGGGGGGGGATAGTTGTGGAGGTGGTGGTGGTGGGTGGTGGGGGGGGGGTCCACTCTTCCTCTCTCGACACATTCTGTCCCTCCTTCCTCACGTTGCGGCGCAAACACAAACTCCTCTGATGTCTTCCAAGCGTCCGCCGCGTCCTTCCTGCCGCCGATTTCAGCCAATCACACAATTAGAGAGCTGATGACCCATCTGTCCACATGATTGGCTGACGGACGCGCCTGGGCGCGCGTGTGTGTGTGTGTGTGTGTGTGTGTGCGTGTGTAACGGTCGGACGAGCCCCCAGACGCGTCTCGCCAGTGACAATTTTCTTTTGTTAGCGACTTCCACCGGCGCTCCAGAGCCGACGCAACAACTTAATGGCACTTGAGCCAGTTTGCCAACTTGGAGAAATGATTTCAATTAGATAAACCCCCCCAACTCGCTCGCCCCCCCCAGCCCCCCCCACCCCCTCTAATCCTGTCGTTCTCTGGAACGACTCATCTGTGGTGTAAAAACCACATAATGGGCTGAAAGCGAGTGTCGGCAGGAAAAAGACAGATGTAGAGGAGTTAAAGCCAGAGAGGGAGGAATAGAGGAGCGGCATGACTTTAACAAGAACACACACACACACACACACACACACACACACACACACACACACACACACACACACACGCGCGCGCGCGCTGCCCTATTTGCTGTCTATTAACAGTGTGTTGCCGGGCGATAGCGGCGGCGATAGCATCTTCTCCGATGCTATCTGCTATCGAGGTACACGCGTCCTTCAGGCGCCCATCGCTCTATCGCTCCTCTCATCTCTCCTCCCGTCCCCCCCCCCCCTCCTCACCCAGCCCCCCACCCCTCACCTCCTCCGTTCCTGCTCCTCGTCTTTTGCATTTCCATCGACAAACTGTTTCGTTTTCTTTACTCGCTTTTTAAGGAGTCATGACTTCCTTTTGACCTTTGACCTCTGCCACCATTGGTTGTAATACAACTTCTGTCGCTGCTTCCTGGACTCAGATTTCATCGGTAAGGAGTTTGTCATCGGGGGGCGGGGGTGTATTTAAACTCACTCGTGACTTAACTTCATTGCGGATTTTTGGTAGGCAGTCACGTGATACCGTACTCGCATTCTATTGGCTGACGGCATCGAGAAGTGCGCCACGTTCCACGAGTCTCAAACTTATGTGAGACACAAAAGTGCTTTAAACAGTCTATCAGAGTGTGGGAAAAGGTAAAACAGATAGAAGGTGGTTTAATCGTTATGGGGAGGGTTCATAAACGTTTAAATTACCGTAAATAATAAAATGAATAGTTGGCAGCTCTACCACTAAATTCGTTATTTGCCCGTGGTTCCTGGAACACATTAACCGCGAGGAACGAGGGATCACTGTCGTGTGTATATAAAATAGATTCAGGCGTCAGGAGAAGAAACAAAGCAGACTTTCACGTTTTGTGTCTGATCACGACAGCAACCTTGAGGAGGAAGTGTGTTGTTATTGTTGTTTACATGCTCGGTCGTCAACGGCGTCAAAAAAAAAAACAAACAACACTTCAAACTGCTGAAAGACAGAAAATCTAAACCCTGGAGGAGCCAAAGAGACGTGAAACGATCTATAGAGTCTTCTGCTCGGAGAAGAGGAACCCAACTCCGTTTAGTGGGGGGCGGGGTCAATCTGTCCAAACAGGAAGTGAAACCATGTAGAACTCACAGGTAGAAGAACAAATTCCCAATAACAAAAGATCCCACCGAGACTTTCTACTTGAACTTTGAACCCTGGGAACACACACACACACACACACACACACACACACACACACACACACACACACACACTGAACTGTATTTGTGTGTTTCTCTTCAAGTGGTCTCTTCATGTAAAAGCCTGAATTGGCCAATCGCTTCCATCAAGGATTCCTGCTGAGTGCTTCCCTCCGTTGAGAGAAGACGACTTCTCTGCACCTCTTCTTTCTCCATTTCTTCATCACCTGTGCGCCCACACACACACACACACACACACACACACACACACACACACACACACACACACACACACACGTAGCTCCTCCAGGAGGCAATCAAGCTTTTGTGAGGAGGTTGGAGTAGTTCATCCGAGCGACGCGCACTGAGTGGTTACCTGAGTCATGAGGTCATGTCTTCGCCTCGCCCCTCCTCTCGCCCCTAATCATCCTCCATTACCCTAGTTGTGTGTGTGTGTGTGTGTGTGTGTGTGTGTGTGTGTGTGTGTGTGTGTGTGTGTGTGTGTGTGTGAATGTGTGTGTATATAAACGAGTGTTTACAGGCCTCGTGCAAACACGCGTTTGTGTGTACGCGTGTGCGCGTGGGGGCGTGGAGGTGAGGAGGAAATGATGGGAGAGGGAGGGATGGAGGAGGTGACGGGTGAGGTGGCTGATGGGAGAGAAGAAGCAGCGGCGAGGGCGATGGGGTTAGGGGGAGCGGGGGGGAGGGATGGGCGTGAAGGAGGGATGAAGAGAGTGAGGAAGAGAGAGAGCTCTCCAGAGGAGAAAGGGGGGGCAATTACTGGAGATCCTTCTTCGAGTTTCAAAACACGGAACGTGTTGGAACGTTTGGAACATTTGGTAAGTTTGGAATATTTGAAACGTTTGGAACGTTTGAGACGTTTGGAACGTTTAGAACGTTTGGAGCATTTGGAACGTTTGGAACACACAGATCTGAACGCCAGCATCAAGACGACGGACGATTTTGTTTTTAAAGATGCAGACAAACAGATTTAAAAAGGGAAGTTTGTGAAGTCTGTCTTAGCGACTATTAGCTGAGCAATGCTAACCATGCTAATGTAGCGTCGTTAAAGCTGTAGCCCGCCACTGACAGCCTGGACCTTCACCTCGCCCTTGTCATCCCACCAGCATCCGACCAGCTGATGGATGGATGGACGGACGGAATGATGGAGACAAAAGAAAGGGAGGAGTGATGGATGGGGCGGTGCTGGGGAGGGACGGAGGAGGTAACGGGTGTGTGTGTGTTCAGAAACACGCCGCGTTGTGTGTTGAAGGTGATGAATCGCACCACTCGTCCGCCTCCACTCCCTCCATCACCTCCATCGTTCTCCTTCATGTCAACAGGGGGCAGAACTAAACCCACTTAAGTTTTTCAGGCTTTTATTGTTAAAGGTCCAGGAAGGGCCTGGTATTTTTACTCATTACTTTAACATTCAGCTTTTTGAGCCTTGAACCCACCATCCTCTTTGTTCATCATTTGTGACATCTCCATGGCAACCGTCTCCAAATAATCCCCGGGCCTAAAAACGCATCACAGAGACACTGCATCCTGACTTCCTCTTCCTGTTCCTCTTCCTCTTTCTTTCCTCTGGTTTCTCCTGAACTCTTGCTTTCAAGGTGGTCAAATTACGAAAAATTTTATTTTTGTCCGATAATTTCGCAAAAACTGCAAAACAGACTTCCAGGAAATTTTGGGGTAAAGGTTCTGAACTGACAAGGAAAGAATCCACGGAATCTGAAGTTGAACCGGATTTAAATTTGTAGTTTTAGAGGTTGTTTTTTTTATTTATTTATTTATTTATTTTTTACATGGATCCTCCAGACGAACCATGACAATTCCATCTAGGCTAAACATGCTAATTTAGCAATATACTTTAATTTTCAATGAATAAACAGATGATTTCTACTCCTTCCTCTAATTAATCATCTCTTTTAAAAGTCTAATCATGTGGAACGGGTTCATACCAACCGGATTAAAGCATGTCCCGGCTGTTCCAAAGGAGTCCCCACGCTACAAAAGCACCGGACAATCAGGACAGGGGTAATTCTGCGTGAACCAAGCGGATCTCTCATCCTCTTTGGATTGTTAGAGAGCTTTTTAAAAAACAAAAGCTCTTCCAGGATTTTTCCATCCGATCCTCCACAAAACAATAAGAAAGGAAACTCCTTTTTCCATTTTACTCTCCAAGTTGCTTGGAAGGCACTATTCCCCCGATCTCCCCAGTACCCGCCGAGGATCACATTGTTCCAGGAAGTATAAATAGAAATCAAGAAAAAGTAAGTTGGGGGACCCAAACTTTTTTTTTTTTTTTTTCTCCTCCCCTTTAAAGCGAATCCACTTTTTAAAACCATCTTCGTCCGCCGAGTCCAAAACGATGAGCCGGGGAATAAACTTCCACTAATGCGCTTCCATGTTTTCCTTCAAACGGCCTTCAGTCGCAGTAGAAAGGACTTCTGTCTTGGCTGCCATTGCGCCGTATAGACAGACAGTATGGCACTAGAAAGAGACGTGTCACAAACCATATGCTCGCTTCAACACAATGGCTGCCGCGCCGCCGCCGCTATCCTCAAGACGACGCCGGCAGACACACACTCACACACGCTCAGGTGAAGGCGCGAACACACACACACTCATCAGGTACGGTGGATAAACTAGAACCCTTCTCTCTCTCTCTGGTTGACTCGTCTTTGTCTTTTCTTCGTCGTTTAGCCTCCGTCTCTTATTTCTGAGCATTGAAAACAGGACGCCTGCGATCGACTGGCGGTCCCCCCGGCGCCACGTTTGCATTTCTTTTTTACACGTGGACGCAGCTGTCGGCTTCACGCTTCCTGCAGCCCGGTCGGTCGACCCGGCGTTGACCTGGAAGCATTTCTCAACACCGAGGCTGAAGTCTTCCTGTCTTTCCGGAGTCAAATCGGGGCGAAGCGGCGAAAACAAATCGGAGGATGTTTCTGCTTGTGTTCCGACCCACTGCCCCAACCCCCCTGCCCCCATGTCACAAAAACTCTTCACTCGTGCACAAACACATCTGCGTCTTCCTCCTCTCACCATCAACAAAAGACCAACGATAAATGAATAACTAGACGTATGAATAAACAAAAAAGGTGAGCGACCAATAGGAGCAACCAATTGGACGTCTTGTGTGTCGTGTGCGTGTGCTGCATGAATATAGTGGGTTTTATACATATGGAAGGTGTGTGTCCGGTGGGGCAGAGGTGGGGCACAGAGAGGGCTCACTGGGCCCGGAAGCCTGGGGCTCGCCTGAAGGCACGGCCGTCTGGAGGAGCCCTCGGCTGGGCAGCGGCTGAATAAAAGATAGGCGGGTAGTGTCAGTCTGGAAACGCTAACGACAAGCAGATGTAACTTCAGCAGGACGTCGCTGACCTTCATCCTCATCATACATGATTCCAAAGGCTTTAGCGCTGCAGCTAACTGAGCCAACTAATGGCTTTTAGTGGCCGGCGAGGCGGACGGCAGGCTGACCTTCGCGGCACTGGAGGTCAAAACATTCGCGTCTTCTGTGGCTTCTGTTTGAAACGTCGTTACCTTGAGTTTTTTTTATCATTATTTCCAAT
>CM023629.1:4203551-4206051 GCA_013358685.1 Antennarius maculatus
GGGCAATAAGCGGTGTCCCCCAGGGCTCTCTCCACAGACCTCTATGGATTTCTAACAGCCTTTATGCAGATGACACTCTGTTTTACACAGTACAGTGGTACCTCTACTTACGAATGTCTCTTCATACGAAATTTTCAAGTTATGAAACGCCTCAACAGGAAAATATTGCCTCTTGTTGCGAAAGAAATTTCAGGATACGAAAATTTAAAATACAGTATGGCCTGCTACTCACATCTCCCAAAGTTCCCTGAACGCAGCATTCTTACAGCTGCTCTACCATTGGCTATTGCTTAGCATCTTCCTGGCATCCCATTGGCTAAGAGGGACCTCTGTGTGTAGCTAGATAGGTATCTATGCAGCGTACTCGTCATTCGGCTCTCGACCCATGACGTGTTCTGATAGTTTTACGTAAATATATTAACTTTTAGAGTATTTACTATGGACCCCAGGAAAGTGATGGAGAAAAGAGGAAAAGAAAAGATGAAGAAAAGAGTTTTTTTTGTCCGTACAAACAAAGCAAGAGAAAATAGAAAAGCGTTTTTGAAAAAGGGATGCGTTTGGTTGATCTCGCCAAAGAATATGGCCGTAATGCATCTACAATCGCCACGTTATTAAAACAAAAGGAAGTTTAAGGAGTTTAAGGCATCACGCGTGGGTGGTTGGAGAAGTTCAAAAGGAGGACTGGAATTCACTCTGTTGTTCATGGTGAGACAGGAGCGCATGAACCAATGAGGGCAAAAAATAATCAGGACAGCAGTTAAAAGGTTAATGACCGTCATTATTATTCTTTATTCTATTCTTTGTTTTTTAAATTATGCACAACTCTCATTTATTGTGTAATAATCTAATTGTAACATGTATTTGTTACATAAAACATTTATGTCAGAATTTTGGGGGGGCTTGGAACGGATTAGGGTATTTGCATGGAAAACGCGTCTCTACTTACGAAATTTTCTGCTAAAGAAATTTCTTCCGGAACCAATTAATTTCATAAGTAGAGGTATCACTGTACTTCAATTTGAACTTGCAACTGTGAGGTCATTTCAACACGGTTTATCCACTGTCTTATGAAACAAAGAGCGACGAGTCACGTGGCGAAAGTCGAAGCAGATCTTGTGCGTCAATCCTTGATGACGGAGGAAACTCCCGCCGAGCTGAAACGTGTGGCTCAAGGCCAGAAATCAAATTTTTATTGTCCCGAATAGAAGAAACTGGACCTTTTTTCCAGGTCTGCTCGAGCTTTGGGACGTCTATTTCAGATTAAAACGAGGGCATTGTGTCGCATTCTTCACGAAAAGCCTTGTTTCCACGTGAATGTTGTTGAAGAGCTCTTTTTGGGAAGCGCTAACCCGGTGACTTCCTCGCACCAGATGTGGATAATGGCTGCTGACAGATTTACTCTTCCTGGTGTTTGACGAAGTTTAAGAATACCCACCACGCCTCCTGCACGCTGGTTGGTTCACATGCGCGCCGCATCGCTGGTCACGCACACTTGAAGGCTGTAAGTCAAGCCTGGTTATTTCAGCGCAGGAAACACACGGCTCGTCTCCAATGCTGCTCGCCTCATGGGTTATTCAACGCCGTGTTTTTTTACGGCGGCATTGTTCTGCTGTTTGGACAGTTCACCTGAAGTTCAGAAGCACAGAAGTGCTGATAAGTGAGTGTAAATCAAACTTTTATCAAACGCACAAAAAAAAAAAAACAGATTTTAGGTTTGATTTTAAATAAACATCCCGCAAACAGACGTCAACAAAGACATGAAATAGAAGCTCTTCAGCACAAAACCTCTGCAGCTGGATTCATTCAGGGTCACCCGACAGGTGAAACCACTTTCACTTCCTGGGTCAGAGGTCGAGGGCTGCATCCTCGCAAGTAAACACACACACACACACACACGCATTTAAAAAGTCGGGAAAGCCGCTGCTCTTTCCATCAGGATTTTTTGTGTGTGTGTGTGCGCTGACTAATATCATCCACTTTAATGAGTGCATATTGTCGAACAACCCACTGGGGGGGTGTAGAGAATATAAGTTCCTGTGCTGAACACACACACACACACACACACACACAATTTAGCATTGATTGAAGCGACTCAATATACAGACAGGAGCAGCTCGAAGCAGAACACAGCCTGTGGCAAGGTGATTGCGTGTGTGTGTGTGTGTGTGTGTGTGTGTGTGTGTGTGTGTGTGTGTGTGTGTGTGTGTGTGTGTGTGTGTGTGTGTGTGTGTGTGTGTGTGTGTGTGTGTGTGTGTGTGTACTCTTGGCTGGCATGAACAACTCGTGACATCTGGAGATGAGTGGCATTGAAGACAGACATGAAAAACAAATTTGACGTACCTGCCTCTCTTTTCTTTGTCTTCCTGCTGCTATTGATATCTACCTATCTATCTATCTGCCCCCCCCACCCCCACCCCCCCCCTATTTTCTGCCCCCCTCCCTCCCTCAGATGTGTCGGGGTCTTTAGTAGTGTGATCCAGAATCGCCCGCCGCTGCTCTT
>CM023629.1:4211051-4216051 GCA_013358685.1 Antennarius maculatus
GAGTTAGACTTTAGCGCCGCCACGAAGTTGACGTCGGTCCATTTGACAGTAAATTCAAAATCATACTGTTCAAAAATGTAAATTTCTCCCACAAGGTTTCTTTTCACTTTAGAAAAAAAACAAAACAAAACGATTCTGATTCTGATTTGTCGCAGTAAAAAAAAAAAAAAAGAATTTATTCCATCTTTCAAAACCAAATAAAACTGGTTAAAAAAAAGTCGTCTTCGTTTACGCTGGAGCTAGGATTTAAATGATTTAAAAGAATGCGGGATCGTAAGTTGCATGAAAAGACATCGAATCTGGTCTCGTTAATAGAAAAAAAACGTCAAAATTTACGCACAACAGTTTTTAATTTACAACATACGAGTCACAAAAACCTTATTTTATTGGTCATGCATACGTGCTTCTTTTTTTACAAGTTCAATCAATTTTTGGAGGAAAATAAACCCTGTTCACAATTCATGTGGCGATAAAGGGAGCTGACATTATTAGAATATTTCTAAAAAGACATAAAAGACAAGGTAATGACCTAGACGGATACAATTAAAGAAGTGCTGAAAAAAAACTTGGCACCACTGATTGGACTTCCTTCTGACTTTGGACTTAAGAGCTTTAATTTCTTTCACAACCCAAGTTTGATTGAGAAACCTCTTCATGTCACTATTGAAACTTCTCAACTGCAGCCATATATGAAAATCCTCCACCTTTGAAACAACATTGAAAGCCGTATAAATGAATCGGCAATAAACACATACATGTAGAAAAAAAATTTAAAAAAATGGAGGATGAGTGAATCGAGCCGAAGAACGACACAAAACGACAATCTTTTCCCAATGCCCCCGACAGCATCCTTGGAGAGATTTAATTTTCCCTCAAGTGCCTGCCTCCCGTCTCTTAGAAAACTATGTTGTCGCTGCGACACAAGGTTCCCACTCGGAGGATGCATCTCTCGTCAGTCGGAGTTCAAGTGTCTAATCTTCTGTCTCTCAAGGTCAGTGTTTCTATGCACTCTTAAGGGTCTTGATTCAAACAAATGAGAGAAGAAAATTAATAGGAGGCAATGCATGAAGTGTGTGTGTGTGTGTGTGTGTGTGTGTGTAGGTGTGTGTGCGTGCGCGCCCCATCGTGTGTTTGCAAGTGCGAATGCAAATTACTTTGAGTGTGTGTCCAACTGGAGGCAGAGCTCAGCTGCACCAGGACCTGATGGAAAAGAGGGGAGGGAGGTGACGGAGGGCGACCAATCACGGAGCAGGACTGGAAGTCAGGTGTGAATGTTTCCGTCAGCATAAGTGAGAGGAATCCCACATGGATCCCAATTGGTGACGGCATCCAATCACGTGAGGCGTCCGATTCGTTGATTACCAGACACGCCTTGATGACATCACCACTTATGAACCAATCAGGACTCATAACTTACAAAGAGTTTCTCCATTGAGGCGGGACTTTTCAGTCCAGAAATTTTAGCAATAAACCTCCAACCACGCTTGCCCCCTTTAAGGCACCGCCCTTTTTACTTCCACCAATAGATAACATGTTTGTGGAATAAAGAAAATGCAGAATAAAATTTCTCTCATTTGTTTCTCTGCTGCTCTGCAGGATTTAAATAAACGCGACGCTGTCCGGTCAAAATGGCCTGTCAAAGTGACACCGGGTTTTCCCACGTGTGCAAATGCCAGATGGCCTCAAAGAGACGCCGCCGACATCACACACACATCCAGAGTGATGCCCCGCCCCCGGGACACCTCTGCCCAGGTGTCAAACGGGGATCAAACACAAAGCGGCCGAATCAAAAGTGGAGCAGCGAGGGCTTTACAATCAGAGGGAAGTACAAAAGATCCGTGTGACGGCATCAAACCGGGCCTCTGGAATAAAATCTAATAATTCATGTTAATGAATATTTAAAACAACAACAAAACCCCAAACCGCTCCAGCGTCCGATGAAGATCAAGAAACGATAAGGTGAATACCATCACATCGTCTGCAAAGAAAAGAATCACAATGATCACACCGGGCGAGATCTTCCCTCGAGTCGAGCCGCTCTCAATCCGAATCCTCGTCCCCCGATGGAATTAAAGGTGCGTCAGCAACACGACAAAATAAAATGACAGTTTGTGAGAGACGCATACTAAAAATGTCCCTTACCGAACCCCGTAGGAACAGGACGTTATAGGAGTGCTCTGACCTTTCTGAGCTAGCTTTAAATGACGGAGCTAATTGTTCCACCTAGAGTCCATTCTATCTATTTCATTCCTCTTTACCTCTGCCAGTCTCTTCCATCACTTCTTCTAATTTCTCTCAATTACCATCTCCTTACGCTGCGGCTGCTGTGTGGGAGACCTTTCTGAACCGCATGAACATTTATGGAGATTAGATAAAGTTTCCTCTTGCGTGACTCATTGGCAACCATTAAGCAGAGAGCAATAATAACATCCACACAGGTACAAACACACACGCATCCGCATGCATGAAGATAATCTTAAATTGGGGATATGGGACCAAATTAAAGGTAAAAGCGCCCTTGGTTTCCTTCTTTTCTGCTTTTCAAAAAGCCATATTTAGTGTCCGTTTTCCACTCGCTAATGGATTTCTGATTTTTCCAGAGCATGCAACACAATTAGCTCGTCTTTCTTTTTCATTAATGACACATTTACTCTTTTCTTTCCTCATGCCGTTGTTTATTCTTGTACTAAATTGGAGAGTGAAGAGGTCTTAAAAGGCACGAGTCGTGGGTGCGTATAGGTGTGTGTTAACGGCTGACTGTGTGTCTGACAAAAACGACAAGAAAATTTGTTAATAAAAAGCGAAACAATCGCAAATAAAAACCTAAATTAAACTTGTTTTTTCAAATAACATTTGCAGGAAAGACGTTATTTAGAAATGTATTGTTTTAGACAATTTACAGAATCATTTCTGAAACATTTGGGGTCACTGCTTTGACAGGATGAGCCTTTAAATAATTCAAATTAATCATCACAGCAACCTCTGACCTTTGCACACCTCCCGTTCCTCCAGCCTGACCTTCATCCAATAAAAACCCGCAGAAAGACAGATGAAGAGCAGCTCCGGCACTTCGTCGCTTCAGAAAACATCCATAGCTGTGAGTTCATTAACATGTGTGATGCTCACGGGGGGGGGGGCACACGTAACGCACATGCAGCATTTGTACGTTTGTGTGTGTGTGTGTGTGTGTGTGTGTGTTCCTGCTCATTGGCAGTGCTGCAGGCGCTCATGGCAGCATTCGGTATGTGTTTCACAGTTAGCCCAACCTCACATCAAGGTCAGGATACCCACAAGGCAAAGCGGCGCCCGAGCCATCACAGCACCGTGTTCTGACAGATTCATGTTTCTCATCTGATCTGAGAACCTCAGAACAGATGAGAAACTCATGAACCTTGAGCGACAAACGTTCCTCGGCTGCAGATGATGGTCCTGATGGTAAATGCTTTTATTTTGAAGTTCAAGAAAGTGCGGTTCACGTGCGGTGTGAGTGGCGATAATGACATCACCTCAGCAAGCTGTTGCATCACAATAGATGAGTGGATTCTCTCCTCCACATCTGTCTATGAGTCAATCTTGATGCCTGTTGAGATGCTGGCCTCGGTCACATGACTACCTTCTTAAAGGGGCCGCTCCGGCCGCTAACACAGAATGCATTACTGCTATACTGCAACTCCCAAGCTAGCAGAACCAACAAGAAACTAGAACCGAGGCAGTCACAGACATCCCGCGACACCCCTGAATTCAAATTTTTACCTTGACCTACTTGCCTAGGTCAAAGATCGATAGTGCTCATCTTTCTATCTTAGCCGGTTCCTTAGTGTACAAAAATTTTAATTTTACCTTGATCTAGTTTTCTCAAGGTCATGGTCATTATATTATTTTTATCCCCTTTGCTGCCCGAGTAATGTATTTTTTGTTTCATTTTTCTATCTGCAACGGTTGCGAAGATATTGGTTGGACTAACGGACAGACGAATAATAAAGTTAATAATAAAGTTGCGAATAAAGTTGGTACGAACTGGATTCACATTTATATCATATTTAGAATGCTGGTTGTATGGTTTTATTTAGTTGGATTTTTCCGCCACACCTTAAAGGACGGTCCGTGAAAACACTGTCTGTGGGTACAAAAAGTTGTTGACTTGATCAGATGTGGGTTGCCATGTTGTTTAAAATCCCTCCTGCTGGTGAAACATCCACCAGCAGGAAAAAAAAACAACAACCCAGCTTTAAACTACCTGCTTCTCCAACATGTTTCAAGTCTTTCCACCTGCTCGGCTCTTCAAAGCACTGGAACAGAAAGCATATCACTTGGCCCTGGATAGGAGTTCATCTTCATACGCAGGCTTCATAATTCAGCCTCTCCACCAGAAAACACTTGTACTTGCAGCTTTTGTTGGCGCTGCCTTTATCCCTTGTTTCATTTTCATTTCTTGTCTTCCGCCGTCCTTCAGACGGATTCCTTTCACCACCAGGTGCAGCTCCGTTCATTCTTTCACGCCGAGCTCCGTCGCGCTGAAACCCGGCGAGCGACTCGAACCGAATGGAACCGAGCCCCGCCTCCTTCCCAGATCCAAGTCCCGCCTCTTTGCCAGAAGCTCAAGGCCACGCCGTAACTTCTGGCTCGGAGCGACGGACACAAAATCCCTCTCAAGGAGCAGATGCTTACCCCCCCCCCCCAGGGTTGGATTGGGGGGTGTTATAGTGGGGAGATGGAGGGTGTTAATCTGGAAGTAGCTGCTTCATTTCACACACGTGTCGTACATTAAAAACCATGCTTGAGCTATCATTCTGACAATCACGCGGTGCGTTCGAGGACATTAAGGATAAAGACCAGCTCTGGCAATCTAATGGATTAGAGCTGGTGTCAGAGAGAGACAGAGAGGGAGAGAGTTCCTTTTCAGCTAAAAAGTAACAGATGGCGCCGGATTGGAAAAGTCTTGATGTGAGGATGAGGAAGGAGATCCCAGAGTGACACTAAATCCCACATCCACGTAAGCC
>CM023629.1:4221051-4233551 GCA_013358685.1 Antennarius maculatus
TCATTTTAATACCCCAGGTAAAAACGACATGGATGGACGAGTGGAGGCTCAGAAAAGAGAGAAAGAGAAGTTTGTTTCTGCTCTTTTTGTTTGTTTTTGTTTGTTTTTTTGTGTTTTCTGTGTTTTGGCCCAGCGTCAAGCGTTAATGAAAGCGTTTCCGAGCAAACATGTTGATTTTTGGTCTCCGTCGGGATCCCGAAGGCCGAACAAAAGTCAGTGAGGCTCCAGCCAACAGACGGGAGGAGAGCCCTCCCTCCATCCCTCCACCTTCACCTCCGTCTTCTCCTTCGGACGTCGTTCAGCTCCGTTTCTCTCTCTGTTTGTGACCCTCTCCTTCCTTCTTACCCCCTTTTCTCCCTTTGTTGTCGTCTGTGTGTGAAGAGCTGCGATAAATAAAGGTTTAAAAAAAAAAAAAAAAAAAGCGCCGCGATGCGTTTGTGTGCGTTGGACAGACGGATGCCAGCTCTCTGATAGCATTGTTAGCCTCTCCACCTCTCCTCACTCCACTGCACATACACCCCCCCAATCCAGGCCCGGAGCCAGGAAGGCGGCTTCGGGACCCGGTCGGGCCAGGACGGAGGCTTCATTGTGGGCGTCGGCGCAAGAGGATGAGGACCAGGGATGCGGGCCAAGCCCCCGGACCCCCCAGACCCCGACGTGGGCTGCCAGCGCCCCACCGAAGGGCCTGGTGGCCGGGCACAGCGTCAGGGCAACGGGGGGCGACGGGGCTCGGCAGCCGTAATGGCCGTGGCTAGATTAAGACCTTCTCTTAGAATCGGCACAATGGAGGAGGTCTACACACACACACACACACACACACACACACACACACACACACACACACACACACACACACACACACACACACCGCCTCTATTCAGCCACGTCCATGTCGCCCATCAGAGGCAGAAAAAGCATGAATAAATACATGAGCAGCATGGAAGCTCCATAGGACTGATAAAAAGAAAGAAAAACACATGAATTACAGGGCCTGAAAGAAAGAATGGTAAACTGAAAAAAGGGAGCAGATGAATAGTTTTGATGGTTTTTGTACGACAGTAATTGTGACGGCAGGAAAAAAGAAAAAAAAAAAAAGAAAAGGGGAGGCTGATGAATTATGAAAATCCTCCAAGTCCCTGAGCTCAGAGGAAATGGAATAATTCGGGGAAAAGTTAGAGCGTCAAGTTGGGGGGAAATTACCGGAAGAAGCGGACGCACCCCGTGTGACGATGGCGTCACGTTTCTCTGACGTGGATTGGTAATTTAATCCGTTTTTAAAATGGTTGGAGACGTCAAATGTAAGGAGAAGGACAACGGGCGCAAACCTGTGTGATCTGGTTTTTCAGTTTCTGCGTCATCTTGAAAAACACGCTAAAAACACGCTAAAAATGTGATAAAAGTGGAATAATGTTAGACAGGTTACTTCCTGTTAGCTGGGACCAGCTGTTTAAACAACTTCCTGTCAACCTGAGGCGACTTCCTTTCCACTGAAATGACTGAGCTCCTTGCTTTAAAAAAAAAAAGAAAAAAACGCTCTCAAGGACTTTCCAGGCGTTTCCAGGTGCAGCATCCTACATGGACGTACACGGTGCATGACCTTTGACCCGGCCTACTGCGCCCTCGTAACCTCCCCCAGACGCTGCGTTCAGGTACACAAGAGCACATTTAAGCACGAACTTAAACAGTCATCTCTTTTAGCGTGTTTCCATCCGTGATCGGTGGTGCGGTCGGGAGAAAGGCATGCTGGGAAAGTGAGCGGAGTGGTATTATTCATCCCGCCGGAGCGCCGCCGCTTTTCTTTGTGTCAACTAATATCTGTGTTTTTAGCCACAGACGGAGCCAAAATAGCGCTAATGTCTGCAATAAGACCTGCTCACCACCTCTTACCTCCTCACCTGTACTATCTACTGCTTATTCGGAGTGTGTGTGTGTGTGTGTGTGTGTGTGTGTGTGTGTGTGTGTCGGCGTCACAGCTCTCAGCGAGGACCCTGGGACCCTCCTCGATAGTGAGAGCTTTTAGCTCTTCTTCACTAATGTCCTGAATAATGGCATCTTGATGGAGGGAGAGTAGATGAAAAAGAGACAGAGGAGAAAAAGAGGGAGGTTGGGGGGGGGGGGGGGCGAGGAGGGAGATGGAGAGAAAGACAGAGAGAGAGAGAGACCTCACGTCCATCTGTCTCTCCCTCCAGACCTCCATCAGGAGGACCGTCATTACTCCGTCGCTCCTCCGGTGTGTTTTCATTATTCCCTGTCTGGGGTCTTTTTTTTTTTTTTCAGGGATGATGATCTGCGGGCTTCAGTCCCGCTTCGCGAAGCAGCCTTTTAGCAAAATGAACTCATGATGGCGGTGACGCATCACGAGGAGGTTGGGGGGGTTGGGAGGTTTTAGCTGAAGTCGCTGCTGGAGGCCTCGAAGCGGCGGCGCCAATGGCTTCAACGCAAAACTTCAGCAAAGATTCAACTTGTGAAACAACACGCACCAGCTGACGTGTTCGAGTTTTTGTGGCACAAATTCAACTTGATGAGAAAGCAGAAGTTCAATATTTGAGTTCCTCAAACGACTTCGCTTTGAGACCAGGATGGAGTTAAAAATAATTTTGTTTAAATGTGGATTTCATCTGAAACTGAGGCGGTTAAAATGCTTCATTTTGCATCACTTCAGCTTCATTTGTGACACCTGAATTCCTCAAGTCTCCGCTCCTCCCAACTGAGAGGTGTTCCTGAACGCATCACAAAAATGGCGCAAAGGTCGTGGGGATGAAGGCATTCTGCCAGTCGTCTCTGTGTGTTTTATCTCTGTGGGGCGGGGGGGGGGTCAGCGACACATCAGCAGGGGGGGTTACGGAGTGAAACATTAACAGCGTTATTTTCTCCTCCTGTCCCTGAAGGCATCTGCAAACATCTCACATGTTTATTCTTCAAAGAGGGGAAAAAAAACAATTGGACAAACTCTTTTCTCTTTTTGAAATAAATCATTTCCTTTCCCTAAACCATCTAGATAAATCCAACTCACCCCCCCCCCCGAGATAACCCACATGCACGCGCACCCCCCCCCCCCCCACACACACACACACACGTATATTTTTCCATACGTTTACACTTTTATCGTTTCGTCCTCCCCCAGCTGTGCGCTCCGGTGCAGACCCGCGTCACCCGGGGGGCGCAGCCGCTCCGGTGGGTCACGGCTCTCGGTCCCCGCGCCTTAAGGTGATTTAAGTGCGTGTGTTGCGTGGCTGCGGTTGTCTTCTGCGTGTCCAATAATTGTTAAAGGATCATTAAGGGATCCGGGCCTGTTTGCTGCGCTCGCAACCTGACGCACGGACTCACATCTTTCCCCCTGGAGGGGGGCAGTTAGCGGACATTTCTGGGGTTTAATATTCCCGTATATTTAACGGCACGACATTATAATAAGAATAATAATAATAAGGTGCCGCAAAGACGTGGAATTATCGTGTAACTCCGTGGAAATGCAGATTTATGTCGTGCGTAATTAAGATCAGGGGACTGGCGCTCCGCCACTGCGCTGCGCACTAATTAGCGGAGAAGATCTCGATCCGATGCTTCAAGTAAACCATCTAAACTCAGGAACTTTGAGCTCTGCTTTTATTTTTCCGGTGGAATTCGTCACGAGGGCCCGGGGACACGGCGCAAAAGAAATCCACGGTAATCAACCGGTGTGGAATCGAACCGTTCCAAATGCTGATATGAAATAGACGTTTGTCTTCTCTTTATTATCATCTTATTTAATTTGTGTGTTTAGATAATTCTCATCAAAGGCCCTTGGAAAGAAAAATCACTTTGTATTTTAGATTTTTTTTTTTTCTTCCTGCACGTTTTATCCTGATTTCATCTGTTGATCCTCAACACAAATAAGAAAAAAATTCAACCAGTAAAAAAAAAAAAGAAGAAAAAAAAAGATGTTCAACAGAAACTGTTTTAATTAAAACTGATATTTGTTGCGTGAGTTTTCTATCTAATCGCATTTAATTTACGCTTCCCACTGATGGAGGACCGAGAAGCTTGTGGGTTCCCAACAAATTGTGAAGTTATTTCTATAAAAAAATAAAGAAACTTTATTCATCAGATTCCCACACAAAAACGCGCGGCGGTTCCGCACAACTGTTTTTAAATCTGACCTGGAATCAGTTTAAAGGCCAGAAAAACTAGAACTTTAACACGATTGGGTGGGTGGTGGGGGGGGGTGTCGATCACGAGTTAGAAGTGATTTTTTAAATTGGACGTCATAAAACTGTGACGTCTTAGGGGTCACCAGAACATGACCCCGATCATTTAAAAGAAAACAAAAACCGGAGGCTCGCGACGTTTAAAGGATGAATTTATTCTTTTTTTGCAGAAAAAAAAAAAAAAAGAGGAAAAAACCCGAGGCTGATTGATTTACCCTCCGCGTCCTCCTCGCTCCTCTCCTCCCTCTCCGCTCCGGCCGCTCCTTATAAATCAAATCCGCCGGTCCCGGTTCCTCGTCCTTATTGGTCGGGTGGAGCCGTTACCTCACTCCGGGGCCGATGACGCAACGTCTTCACGTATCCTTCATGTGCGCCTCTTCTAGTTTCTTGCTGAGTGTCTTGCAGGCGGTCGGAGGGAGGAAGACGAGCGGAGTACCGGACGGACCGGGTGCGCTCGATAACACACACTTCCCATCCCGGGAGGAGAGCGGCGCTCTCTCTCTCCCTCTACCTCCACCCGTCTCTCTCTCTCTCTCTCTCTCTCTCTCCCCCCGACAGACACGCACATCCTCTATGACTCTTTCTCTGCTTCGCTCACGCACACACACACACGCACGCAGACGCGCGCGCACGTTCCCCGTCCCTCTCCACTTCGCGGGGCATTGATCTGAACGGATCCGCTTCTCGCCTTTTCTTCGACGGAGCGACTCGGAAACGCGCTCGGCTGAGAAGTGAGTAGAACCGCAGCCCGTTCGGGTGGGTGCTGTTTGGATCGTGGGTGTGCGGGGTTTGTTAGTGTGTGTTTGTGTGTGTGTGTGTCTTGTGTGTGTGTGTGTGTGTGATTTATTCTAACACATTATTGTAACTTCTGCTCGTGGAGTCGGTCCATCCTCGTCCCACCGTGGATTCCTGGGAGGGGGTGTTCGGTTGTTTTTTAAACTGTTTTTAAAACTCTTTCCCACTTCACCCACGCTGCTTCTCGGCTTGGTGCCGTGACTCCTGCCGGAGAGGCTGCGTGGGCTCCGATCTCTGACCATCTGACGCGCGTTTAAAACCTGTTTGGATCGTCTGGATCCACGCACCTGCCGCGGCGCGTGGAGTCTGTGACGCTTTTATACCTTGGACTAAAAAGTCTTTAACAGAAGTTGCGTGTATTTCTATTTCATTTCCTTTAAACAAACTAACCCGAGCTGGGGTGAAGGACGACCCCCCCCCCCCCCCCCCACACACACACACACACACCCCTTCAAACCAAATAAATCTCTCAAGTTCATTCTCTATCGATCTGCTGACAAACTGCTGTCTATATCGATCTGTAAGGAAACTTTATAATAGTTCAAATAAAAGGGAAACAACTCGTTCCGGTGCCCACGCTCACAGCGGACCGACATCCACCGCGCGTAAAAGCGCCTCTTGCGCGCGTCTGACCCAATCAGGTACCGTCACCAATGAGAAGCTCAGGTAGACGCGGAGGAAAGAAGATGTTCAAATGGTGACAAATTTTACTTAAACATTCCAAAATAGATTTAAAAAAAAAAAAAAAAATACAAGCAGGATAATTTAACCTGAACCTAAAAATGGAACCGGGCCGCTGACGGTTTCAGTTCTGTTCGACGCGCAGCGCTCAGAAGTCAGGTTTAAACACAAGTTTCTGTTTGAAAGCAGAACACACACACACACACACACACACACGCGCACACACTTTCTCACATCTCCTTTCAGCTCACCTGAACCCACTCTGACTCAAACTGTTTTTTAGGTTTAAACACTTGATTTTTATTGATGAAGGAAGATTCTGGTTGTTTTTACATAAAATAACTTTGGACCCCAACTGTTTGCCTCCACACTGCACTACCTTGTGTGTGTTTGTGTGTTTGTGTTTGTGTGTGTGTGTGTGTGTGTGTGTGTATCTGGGTCACCGCTGGCCCTGTTGGAGTGTTTTTAACTCTTACTCTGAGTCCCCTTCAGCTCCTGTGTTTCATTTGTTAATGGCTCTGCTGGAACACAATGGCGTCCGCTTTGGCGGCTTTTCGGGAGCGTCTAGTTTTCGTCCCCCTTTGTTCATTCATCGAAATTAAAAGTGCCGGCCTCGTGTGAACAGCAAACTGTCGGAGGAAGCAGATTTCATTTGTAAATGATTTCCCTAAACTCGACCCTGGAATCTCTTGCAAAACAGATGCAAACTTTTGAAATGGAAAAACGCTTTTTTTTTTTTTTTTTTTTACCCTGCCAGTGAGGCACAGGCGCAGGCAGTCACCTGTTTTTAAATTCTAAAGGCTTATATCTGATGCTTTTCACATATAATTTCATTTGGTTTCATCCCGATAGATTCTGAAGCCCCCTGGGGAACAAATTCAGCTTCTGTCTTTTAGAAATTGGATTTTAATACTCAAGTTTTTAATTTATAGGAACACTTTTTTTTACTCAAACCTCCATGAGGTGTCTTCCTTAGCCCGCTGTGAAATAAATAAGATACACTCGCCTTCCACAGAAAAGGAAACACGAGCTGTGAATGTGAAGAATTACAAGCGGTGGCGCCTAAAAGACTCTTGACATAGTGATTAAAAAAAAAATAGTTCAATAATGTTGTAATATAAAAAAAAAAAAATGTGAGGAGAAAATAGAAAACATTATTTTCTTGAAGTGGAGGGAAACCCCTCGGAGGGAACCTGTCGATTCCTCCTCTCAAGATGCACAAATCAAGGTTACCCCCCCAGGAGAGAGGAGGGAATGGTTTTTGGTTATTACGTCTCCGTGGGAATATCTGAATTCTTTAAATCGTGTTTTTCCTCACAATGGTTCCCCCGGCTGTGGGTCAAGAAAGGAATGAAGAGTCTCTCTTTGTGGCAGCGATAAAAGCCTCGTTTGATTTCGCCCCGTCGGACGGAGATATTTTGAAATGAAGTTGAGGATTTTTACACCGACGCTGGAATGAAGAATCGGATTCCTGCTTTTATTCTGAAAGAAAAGCTCCTGTTTATATTTGATGAAAAAAAAAAAAAAAAAATGTCGATGCTTTAAAAAAAAAAAAAAAAAAAAAAACCCTAAAACCGCAATGAAGTATTTCTTTCTTCGTGTTGACGTATTTCACATTTTTATGTGATAAACCATAACTTTTATTTCTGCGTTTACGAACAGTATTTTCAAAATAAAAGTCGGGAAATTTCCACGTTGACAGTTTAAATTCTGTTTTCCAGGAACATCCTGTGCGACTTGTGAGGACCCCTGGTCATGCCCACTTAGCTGCCCTGCGTGATGCCTGATCATGACAGCACCGACCTCCTAACCAGACAGACGACCAAACGGCGACGCGTCGACATCGGGGTGAAGAGGACTGTGGGTAGTTCGCTATTAACCCGCGCCAGGGAGACGCTGCTCGACGGCATGAACCAATCGCACGGCGCGGATCAGGACGGCGACGGCGAGAAGTCCAACGTCCTCAGGAAGCTCCTGAAGAGGGCCAACTCGTACGAGGACGCCATCATGCCGTTCCCCGGCGCCACCATCATCTCCCAGCTGCTGAAGAGCAGCGTGGGGAAGAACGGCGGCAGCGACTCCAGCTTCCAGGTATAAATCGATCGGACACGCCCACTGATCATCGATAAATCGATCGGTGACGTTTGAGTATTCTCCTCCTGACAGGGGAGCGGGAATCTGTCCAGCGGGGGCTCGGAAATCCAGGCTGAAGACACCTGCAGCACCTCATCCCACGACGACTGTCTCTCCCCCGGACCTCCTCTTCCTCTTCCTCCCCCGCCTTCCTCCTCTTCTTCCTCCTCCTTCGGGCGTCCGCCACCGCCGCCGTTGGCGACGTCCGACCACGACTTTAACGCCCCCCCTCAGCCGCCGCTCCCCCTGTCCTCCTTCGACCTGGACCGGCTGTCGGACGAGCACCTGCGGGCGAAACGCGCCCGCGTGGAGAACATCATCCGGGGCATGAGCCACTCGCCGCTGGTGAGGAACGCCAACCAGGAAGCTCACGACCACGAGAACGACGGCGACGGCGGTGGGGGCGCAGCGTCGCTCCTGGGTTCCCCGGGGATTCGGGGCGGCGGGGGCGAGGTTTACCGGGAGAACAAGAGGAAGCAGCGCCTCCCCCAGCAGCAGCACAGCTTCACCCAGATGGTCTGCTCCCGCCAGGAGCAGCGGCTGGAGGAGCGGCGGCAGCTCAAGCTGCAGCTGGAGGACATGCAGGTCGGTCCAGGTCCGACCCCCCCCCCACAAACACACAGGTGAACTTCCTGCTTCCTGTTTAACACTCCCTCCCCCCCCCCGCTTTCTGTTGTGTAGAAGCAGCTCCGACAGCTCCAGGAGAAGTTCTACCAGATCTACGACTCGGAGACGGAGGAGGAGGAGGAGAACGGCGAGCGAAACCGAGGGGGGAGGGAAGAGGACGGCGACCTCTCGGAGGGCAGCGTCCGCTCCGACGGGCTGGAGGAAGGGCACGGGGGTGGGGGGCGGGGTCGCGACCCGCCCGACCTGGACCCGGGGCTTTTCCTGGATCGCGCCCGGGCGCTGCTGAGGGAGCGGGCGCTGATGGACGGCGAGCTGGAGGAGGTGGAGGAGGAGAGGAGGAGCAGGGAGGGGGCGATGAAGAGGAGAGGAGAGGCGGGAGGGGGGCGGCGGCTGGCGGAGACGCTGAAGCAGGAGCTGAACTGCGCCGTGTCGCAGGTGGTCGACACCGTCGTCAAGGGTTTCTCTTCGCCCAAACAGGCCGCCGCCCACCTCCACGGTTGCCACGGCAGCACGCCGGTGGCGGCGCCGTCCTCTTCCTCCAACTCCTCCTCTTCCTGCCCCCCCCCCTTCGGGCCGCTGCCCTCCCTCACCCCGGATTCGCGCTTCGGCGGCGGCGGCCTGACCGTGAGTCTGAACGGCGACAGCAGCCCCGCCCCTAACTACCACGCCCCCGCCCAGCGGCTGCACTGCTTCGGCGACGTCATCGTGCCGAGCCCCCTGGACACCTTCGGGAGCCTGAGCGGCAGGCTGAGCGGCGTCCCCCCCCCCAACGACCAGACGGAGGCACTGCCGCTGGTGGTGCGCAAGAGCAACGGCGGTGGCAGCGGAGGTGAGAACGCCAACCTGGCGTCTTCTCTGCCCCCGCCCCCTCATCCCTCCCTCCACCCCTCCCACCTCACGGCTTCGATCGGGTTCAGCCCCCCATCTTTCCGCCACCCTTTCCCCCTCCCCCTAATGGGATACCCCTTCCAGAACCCCCTGGGGTCGCACGGCGCCGGCGACGGCTACCCGCCGGCGCCCAAGGACCACCACCACCGCTCCTCCCCCGACTCCCTGGACATGAGCCGGGACACCGTCAGCCTCAGAACCAAAATGGCGTCTTTGGGGGGGGGTCACCTCGGCCATCACCACCATCACCACCATCATCACCACCGGCAGAACTCCCCCAGCCAGCAGGAGGCGCTGTCCCTGTCCCTCATCAAGTCCGAGTGCGGCGACCTGCAGGACCTGTCGGACATCTCGCCCTACTCGGGCAGCACCGTATCCTTCACGACCCCCCCCCCCAGATCGAAACATTTTAAAGATTTAAATCCGTTTTCTGGTTGAAAACAGTAAAAAAACATCTAAATGATGCGCCGTTCCCTCGGAGGCCGCGCCGGTGCCTCGCGCTTTCATATCAATTCATCTGCATTCATTGGTTCCCGACCCTCTTGTTTCCATGCTGGGCGGAGGGGTGGGGGGGTGGGAGGGGATGAAACGAACGCACCCCTTCACTTCAAGGTGCTTAGGAAGGCGGGCGACGCCTCCTCTTCATCGCGCGCCGCTGTCTCAGACGACCCGCTTTTCATCGCGGGGACTTTGTACATATAGGCTCAAAGCCAATCACAATCCGGGCGCGTCCACGTGGGCGTCGGCTTAAGACCTCGCTTGATGATTCTGACTCGATGTGATGTCACATGGCAACCGTGTGTGTTTTCCTTCCTTCCACACATCGTGGAAGAAAGTGTGTGTGTGTGTGTGTGTGTGTGTGTGGACAGGTGTTTGCAGGTAGCTGTTTATCTCTACATTGGTAACCCCCAGCAACTACGCACACACTCATGGACACACACACACACACACACACACACACGTGTGCGACGAAGAACAAAATGAAAAGAAAATCGCGACTTTGAACTCGGCGAGCGGGAACTCCTTGCAGCTGCGACGGGATTGGATCACAGCGACGCCTTCAAAGCTCATTCAGATGTCGCTTTAATTGGACAAAGAAATGTCTGAGGCGTCTCTTGATGCCGCGCCGCCGTTTCATTCCCAAAACGCTTCCCCCATTCAACTGCAAGCGTCTTTGAAATCGGACATTAGTACTTCAAAAGATCACCCCTCAACTCGCCCTCTTTTATTGTGAAGGGACGAGAGTAATTTGGCGCTTTAATTTTTATTATGACATCTTCAAAATTAGAAGCAATTTCTTCAAAAAATTTTTATAAAGTGTTTTTAAATAGAATTTTCTTTATTTAATTTTTCTGTTTTAAAACCTAAATTATTTCCATGAATTGAAAAGACGATTTTTTTTTTTAAATATTATTTTGAAATATTGGAAACATCTTACTTTTCTTTTCGGCGATTAGCTTTAGCGTTAGCATCAGCTCTACTTCTTGCGTTTCTCGGTTCTCTGAGCGGAGCAGATGTCCCCGTTTTATTTATGAACTCATGCCTCCATCCCTCTCCTCCCTCCATCCTCACAAACACACACCTGGAGCCAAGGTCGAGTTACCGCCGCCGCGCCGAGTCACGAACCAAACGCGCCCGAAGAGGGACGGCGTAGTTGTTTATTCAGCGAGTCGCGTTAGCTACTATTACACACGTCACGACCTGTTTACCGCCAGTCATGCCACGGTTAGCGTGTTTTTGTAGGGTGTGTGTGATAAACACACACACACACACACACACACACACACACACACACACACAAACGACAGGTTGACATGAATGTTAACTCTCTCATGGTGTTGTTGTCCACCTTTCCATGAATGATGGAAACGCCGCCGTGTTGGGCTCAGATGTAATCAGATTACTTTGGGTCATTTCTCTGCTTCCTCATCCTCTCTGTCACTTCCGGCCCCGCCCTCCCCATCCCTCCATATAAGGCCCCTGGGGTGTGTGTGTGTGTGTGTGTGTGTATGCCTCTGTGCTAATTGACCTTGCAGGGGGTTCCATTGATTGCCTCATCTTCTCTGATAGATTATAGGGCTGTTAATGTGGTCTGTGTGTGTGTGTGTGTGTGTGGGGGGGGGGGCACAGCTGTCACACACAAACACACACACACACACACGCCGTGGCCAAGGGCTCGACAATTATCTTCCTTGTTGAGGCGGCGGATCGACACCAGGATTTACAGCCATGCTTTTAGCGGGTTAGCGTTAGCGTTAGCATCTGAGGAGAAAATGTCAATGCAGACTTTGTCAATGTGTAAATTACAGTATTTTCTGCACCATAAGGCACACCTTCAATGAATGGCCTACTCTAAAAAAAAATTCATATATGAGGTGCACTGGATTATAAAGACCAGTGGATTATAAAGCCCACTGGATTATAAGGCCCACTGGATTATAAGGCAAACTTTCGGTTTTTGAGTAAATTACAGGCTTTAAGGTGAGCCTTATAGTGTAGACAATACTGTAAGTGCGGAGCAGCTAATGCTACATCCACAGCCAATGAGGGGCTGCACAGAGGCTAATACACCTGTAGCATTATAGTGTAGCATCTAGCTTGACACACAATCCAGTCCGTGTGTAACGTTACGTCCTGCTCTAGCAATGGCCCGTGCATGCTAATAGTCATTGCTAACGCTAAAGGCTGCATTACTCCTTGACCCCGCCCCCCCCACACAGATTCAGGAGGGGCTGTCCCCCAACCACCTGAAGAAGGCCAAGCTGATGTTCTTCTACACCCGCTACCCGTCCTCCAACATGCTCAAAATGTTCTTCGCCGACGTCAAGGTAGGACGCTTTTCTCTCCACTTGATCGATGAAGGTTTTAGCGAAATAAAAGCGACAATTAAAATAAAAAATCTGAGATGAAAGCAGAAAAATGTCGAACATCAAAGCTCAAAGATCGCTGACCGACTCACAACCATCTGTTTGTGTCCGATATTACTCGGTTTTATTGTTTACGTGTTCCAATCCGTTGTGTGTGTGTGTGTGTGTGTGTGTGTGTGTGTGTGTGTGTGTGTGTGTGTCTCTTTAGCGCAGATGGGTGCTCCAGTCTGTCACTTCTTTATGGCATAATTAGAGTTTCTGGCCTTAATCGGCCGGAGTTGGGGGGGGGGGGTTAACGCCCAATTTGCTTCGCACATCCCCCCCA
>CM023629.1:4238551-4241051 GCA_013358685.1 Antennarius maculatus
GCGAAACCGAACGCAGCTTTGATTCGCTTGAGTTTTTGGAATATCTTAATCGTGGATCTGGAGAAGAAACTGCTCCAAAACCTCCCCAGTGGTGCGTTCACTGACACTCTGTAATATAGGGTACCACCTGACTGCTACGACTATGATTGGTATAATTTCATGACATCATCACGGAGGACGACTGATGAAATTACACCCTTAAATTTTGCAGGTTGACATTCTGTTTAGAATCCGAGTCGACTTGAACGCCTCATGAGGTCTGATTCAAACTGGAGTTGGACACCACCGAGAAACAAAGTCAAACTGAAGTAAAAAGCAGGAAACAGCTGAGTTTTTCTTCCTGGGGTCGTTCGACACGACGCATCCGACTGGATCCGACCGAGTTTGAGTCTGACTGACCTTCGTTTTTAAGCTCAAACACCCCACACGTGCCGGGGGGGGTAACATTCAGCTGCAGGTATAGAAGATATTCCGATGGCTCCCGTCGAGGGAGGGCAGGTTTAAATCGTCTTCCTCGTCCTCCTTCTTGCCTCCCTCCTTCCATCCTCTCCGTTCTCTCCTCCATCCGCCCTGGGGGGAACATTAGCGGCGAGGGACCCCCCCCCCACCCCCTTCTTCCGTCAAACTCAGAGGCGTGAAACTGGAACCGCGGCCGATTCAGCAACTCTCCCGACGTTCTTTGGTTCGCACACACCGAAGTCGTCTCCTTTCGCCAAATTTAGCATCATCAGAGTTCCACCTTGGTTCGTCCCCGTCACACCTCCTCCTCCACCCCCCCCCACCCCATCCCCCGTCTTCCTTCCTGCTGAATTCGTCCTCTCCTCTTCGCCTTATCTCCGTCTTTGTGCCCTCCTCTCCTCGCCCGTCTCCACTTCCCTTTGTCTTTTTTTGCCCCAACAGCTTTTATTCCGTCCATAAAAATCAGCTCTTTGTCAAATTAACAGCTCAGAGAAGACCTTACAAGGTGAAGTCATTTGCATTTATGATGTTTAAAACTTCATTGAGGCGTCTGCTTTGACGTCCGACGCATTTTAAACAGTCGTTAAGACGATGGTGGCGTAAAGGTGAGCACCGGTCGCTCGTTTGTGTGTCGGCTTCTAGAGTTGGCATAAACAGACGGCGGTAATTACCCCGGCATCATTAATTACCTCCCTCCTCCAGAACTCCTTCTTGTTTACCTCTCTCGCCGCCTCCTCCTTCCCACTCTGACTCCGGTTTGTCCTAATTGCGGCGCCGTCGCCAGCGAGCTAACGATGGAGGCCAAGAGAGGAGGGATGGGGGTAAGAACGAGGGGAGGCAAAAGCAGCGGGGGGGCTCGTTTTGTGCCAGGACGCTCAGGGAGAGGTGTCGGCGTCCGGGTTCTGCCAAGAAAAACAGGCGGGGCGCGGGTGGGGCAACCGGGTCCTCCTAGAGATCCTGCAGAAGTTTGGACTTTGATTCGGTTGTTGCTAAACCTCAAAAACAGGTCAAAGCGTTGTGTTTGCAGTGTGTGCGTGTGTGTGTGTGTGTGTGTGTATGTGTGTGTGTGTGTCTTTGTGTGTGTGTGTGTGTGTGTGTGTGTGTGTGTGTGTGTGTGTGTGTGTGGGCTGACAATGAGACAGTTTTATGAAGCCTCCACGAGGACATTCTCATCTTTCCAGTTCAAGGATCCTCGCCAGCTCTGTCAGCAACAAACGACGGCACAGCTGCGACTCACACACACACACACACACACACACACACACACAGACACACACACACAGACACACACACACATACACGCACTCGTCTGTTCATCTGTACGGGTGGGCGTGGCTACGACCACACTGTGCCCTTTGACTCGGGCGCTGACGGGTGTGTGACGGGTCACACACTCACATTTCAGGCGTCTCAGGTGTCATGGAGGGACAAGCTCCGCCCACCTCCCTCCACAGGTTTCCCCTCTTCATCTCCTCATTCATCCTTTCACTCATCTTTTCCTCTTCATCTTCACACAAGGGGAAAAACACAAAAACGGCCAATCCGCTGTTGTTTCCCACTGCAAACCCACCGGCTGGTGCGTTCAAGGTCCGGCACGGGGTAGGACGTTACATGATCAGATGAAGCAGCATTCAAGTCAGTAAAAAAGATCAGCGCTCGGGTTGGAATTCTAATGATGCTCTTCAGAATAAAGAACAAAAACCAAGAGAAACTCTCTGAGAACAAGGAAGAGATGGGTGGACCGGAAGGAGGAGGAGCTAAGTGTAGAGGGAGGAGTCAGGAATGACTGCTAAAATAACAACATGAGTTTCTCTGTCGCCGCTGGTGAGGACGAAGACACCTGCCAGTTTCTGTCACTATAATTATAGATGTGTGTGTATATCTGTGTGTGTGTGTGTGTGTGTGTGTGTGTGTGTGTGTGTGTGTGTGTGTGTGTGTGTGTGTGTGTGTGTGAGAGTGTGTGTGTGTATGTTAGTATTCCAGAAGAAGAAGAAGAAGGCATCAGCTTTGTCACTGAGCCTGATTGGAGTCACGAGGGCCA
>CM023629.1:4911051-5026051 GCA_013358685.1 Antennarius maculatus
GCCTCTTTTTACCCTAAGCCCACATGTTTTATGCATTGCGTGGGAGGAAAAGATGCATTTTCGGAATATCACGCCTCATTTGAGTCTTTCTCAAGTGAAAACACAAAGTCTTCATCCTGCTGCTCGCACTCATCGGCCGTCGCGACCAGGGTTCGCCTTCCGGTCCCCCACATCTTCCATTTTTAGCTTTAAAGGAAGCGTCTACCTGTGAAGCTCCGCCTCCGACGCTCACACCTAAATGTGCGTGCACTCGCACATTTAGGAAGACACACACACACACACACACACACACACACACTCTTTGATGTGTGTTTTGATTGTCGGGTGGATGAGCTCCTCCTGGCAAGGTCACGGCAATCGATAACAGATCTCCAGATTAAGGGATGGTGTTTCCAACCTGTCCCAACTTCAGCGCGGCGATAGAACACGCTTTTTGATCAACGCTCGCTCCTGCTTCCCCGCCACCGAAGACCCCGCCTCTCCTTTTTTTTTTAACAAGCTCTCCTCGGCGTTTTCCCCCCCGTCTGACGTTGGGGTAAATTCAGACACGTTATCTCGGTTTAATTGCGGATGATCGCCGAGCCAGATTAGGGCAAAATTAGGTCATTTTTGCGGTTGTACAAATTTCACTTTGCTTCCACGCTTTCATCTCGCCGTTGATCAAGCACCTTCTTAAGCGGGAGGGGGGGGGGGGGGGGCTGCAGCGGGAAGAGGAAACAGTCCCAAATTACAGCCCCTGTTACTCAAACATACTTTTAACCTTTGGTGAGAGTGAGTCAAGGAGAGCGGGGGGAGACGCGGGTGGGGGGGGGAGCATCCTCCCCCGTTACATGCCGTGTGTGTGGGTGGGTGGGCAGTGGGGGGTGGGGGGTGTCGGCGGACACGCACAGACAAGATGAGCCGCTCAGAACTCGGAGGTCCTCTTGACCCAGGAAGGTCAGGTCCGGTCCTGGAGGTCGGGGTGGTTGGGGTTCTGCTGCGCCGTCTTTAACAGAAGGTTCTCATCCACCCCCCCCCCCATCTCTCCCCACTTGGGACGCTACTTCCTTATCGCGGCGTCTCGATGTAGCATTCCTGAGATAAAACCGCTCCACTTTGTTATTCTTACTACTTAGTGCTTCAGGAATTAGCATGTTCGTCAAAGCAGGCCTTGTCCCCCCGCCCCCACCTGCTCCCGCTCCCCCCATATTGGTGGTTGTCCGTTACATCCGGGACGGGACAGCCGTCACCCTGCCTTCCTGTGCGTTACCTTTATCTCCTCCCCCCAACAGAGAGGTTACCTTTTCCCAATGGCGCAAAATTGACTTGACATAACTGTTCATCAGCCACCACCACCCCCCACTTACTGCTAGCCCCCTCCCCCCTGCCCACCCCAGGGTAGTTTGCATCCAATCAGACTCAGTCAAGCTTCAAGTGGAAATTGGCAGGCCAGAACCTGACGGTGCAGTGATGTGGGGGGGGGGGGCAGATCCAGGAGCATGCCGAGTCGCCCCTTTAGCAGTTAGCGGCTAACAAACCGGTTCAAACCAGATCCGTTAGATGGGTGTTCTTTGTTATTTTTGGGGCGTGTCCAGTGTAAGCGTGTCACTTCCTGTTTGTATCAAAGTTCAGATTTCAGGAACAAAAATATAAAGTTTGATTTGAAAAGTGTTTTATCTGTGTTAGCGTTAGCCTTTAGCTAACAGGAGGGCTGGACAGGGTCACGCACTCCTCACACACACATTCCTCACACACACTTCTTACACACACTCCTCACACACTCCTCACACACTCTTCATACACTCCTCACACACACTCCTCACACACTTCTCATACACACACTCGTCACACACGCTTGTTACACACACTCGTCACACACACACACACTCCTCATACACACACATTTCCGTTACATACACACTCATCTCTCACACATACACTCGTCACACACGCTCGTCTCACATACACTCCTCACACACACATACACACACTCCTCACATACACACACACACACACACACACACACACACACACACACACATTAATTGCCTTCAGCAGCAGACGTGTTTCAGTCTCTCTCAGAAGCTCTCGTTTCTTTTCCTCGGTGGGACGCCATCACCACCCTGTGATGAAACTTTTAGTGACTCTGCTGCTCCAGTTCTGTCGTCACGTCACGGCGCCGCTGGAACGCCCCCGACCGGCTCCCCCCCCCCCACAGCCGCCGTTTGCTCTTCTTGAGGTTGTTTTTATTCATCGTCTGCCCACCTTTATTTTTACCTTTCCTCCGTCTTAATCTCTCTGTCCTTCCGCCCCTCCCATCCTCACATTTGGCCCCCGTCCGGGGCCGAGCGCCGACGGGCTGATGGCCGTCGGACGGGGCGGCATTGAGGTAAAACGGTGTGACGGCGGAGTTTTGTTAAGCCGAGAACAAAGACTGGGAAACGGCGGGCCGAGCCTTTGTTCCGGCACCGGATCGGCCCTCGCCGCAGTCCTGCAGGATTTAATGCTCTGTTTACCTCCAGCCCATCACCGCTGATGTTTGGGGGGGGGCGCTTCCTGCGGGACGCACCTCCGGACGGCTGAAGGCCGACTGTCCAACCCAGAGCTCGACGTGTGTGTGTGTGTGTTCTGACCTGCTGGCTTCAAGGCCTTTTATTTTGAAATTTAACTAAAATTAAATGTAAAAGTCAAAATGAGCACTGTGTTTGTGTGTGTGTGTGTGTGTGTGTGTGTGTGTGTGTGTGTGTGTGTGTGTGTGTGTGTGTGTGTGTGTGTGTGTGTGTGTGTGTGTGTCGGGGCCGTTGGAGTTCCCCTACACGCTCTTTGGGCAAACTGAAAGCAGCGCTCAGTGGGATTAGAGCCCGATTGCTGACGGGGGGGGGGGTTGGAAAAGGGAGCACATGAGGATTCTGGGAGTTTTTCCTACCCGGTTGCGGTTCCTCCCATCTAGGAAGACCCCCCCCCCCCCTTAACAGCGCTGACGGAGGATCCGGGTGGAAAGCTTAGCCCGGACGCCGGTTTTGTAGAGGTTACATGTGATTTTTTTTTAGTGTCTGGGAGGCGACGGCGGCCGATGAAACGTTCCTACTTTTACTACGACTTTGACACGGACGTAAAAAACCAAGTTTGGGGGGGAACAAGGGGCGATAAACAGCGCTGAACGCGCCGTGATCAAACTGATGATATTTTCACGAGCGCATAAAGATTATGAGTCCATTCCAGTCGCACCCATCTGTGCTTTCATTCACCACTGAGGGGGGGGGGGGGTCTGAGGGGAGGGGTGGGGGGGGTGACTTTCTCTCGATTAAATAGTTTGTTAAGGTCAGGAGGAGGTGGGGTGGCGACCCTAACGCCTCCTCTGATTGGCAGCGGGGGGAGGAATCTGGAATAAACGGGTTAAAGGAATGAAAAATTTCATTTTTTTTTATTTTTTCTTTTTTTTTTTTTTTTTTTTTTTTTTTTTTTTTTTTTTTTTTTTAGAAGCAAAACAATTAGAAAAATTACGGCAGATAAAAAGTGAACGGCGCCAGTATTTATGCAATCAACATAACGAAGAAACAAAACAATTTAATGTGGAAAAATCATCATTCATCTGCATTATAATTGCTTCTCTTTCACATCTACGGGGACGGTTAATTAAAATTGTGATTAAATGCGGCTGCGGCGCCTCAGAAGTCTTCCCCCTAAACAGGTGCTACAGAATTTAAAAGTAAAGAGAAAAAAAAAACTAATTAGCATTGGAAATTGAGAAATTGCCGGCAAGAATCAGTGTTAATTTCACTCACTGATGAGGTAATTTATAAAGGGGGGGGGGGGGGATCAGCGTAGACTCCCCCGCCCGTCCCCCCCGTCCCCCCCATTGCCAGCTTTCCCAGCATGCAGGTGAAGCTGTTTGGAAAATATTGAAGCTGTTTGGTATTCCGAAGGACGTTCCGCACACACCTTCCTCCCCCCCACCCCTGGTGGATAAAGGAAGGACGAAGTTTCACGCAAGTGGAAAAAACACACGTCTGACTTTTATTTATTGAGACGAGACATCCGGAAAAAAAAAAAAATCACTTCCTGTTCCCGCTGGATCTCATGTGTAGATCGTGTGTGTTCACCTGTGTAACAGGTGTGTGATGCCAGGAGGAGGAGGAGGTCCTTTGGCTTTCGGAATGCCGCCTCCTGCTCCTCCTCCATCCGTAGGAGTCGGTCCTGAGGAGAGAGGAGGCCTCCGATAGACTCCGCCCACCTCTAGTCATCATTTATTTTGAATTCCAGCAGAGAGAAATGTGCACAGGAATCCAAAACCATCTTTTAGTTTTCAAGCTGCTAAACCCTCCTCCTCTTCTTCCTTTTCCTGCCCCCCCCCCCCCACATCCCCCTCCCCATTCGGAGTCACTCCACTGAACAGGTCAGGCAGTAAGTGACAAGGTATTTCGTCGTTTTGTGAACCTTTGCCAGACTGATTGTTCTGTGCAAGTGTAGTGTAACTGAGCTGCTTGTAGCTCGACGGAGTGTGGAAAATAAGATCGAGGACTGATTCCTCCCCCTCCTCCCCTTCCCTCCCCCGTCCCTCCCCCCCCCCCCCCTTTCTGGTTTTACAACAATGTGAGATAGTAAAATAGATATCTGCCTCGCCGGTGCTACTGTCGCTTTCCATACGTTTCCGTTCCACCTGACGGCTCGCGGCGTTTACACTCGCACTGGTTTGACCCTCTGACCGCTTGTATGTCATTACCGGGGTACCCCACCCACCCCCCCTTTATCCTCAGAGGCTCTGGGAGCTGTCGACACGTTTCTGCACCAGTGGCACCAGTAGATTCCTATTGGTCGGTTTATAGACTCCATCCCGTCAACGCTCGCTCGCCCGTTTGTGATTTATTCAGCTTCTGTTTGGTTTTACTGGAGCGCCTTTATTACCGAAGAGGAAGTAGATCCTCAGTTGGTCGTCCCCCCCATCCCCCCTGACATCTGCCCCCCTCTCCCGGGCGCTTCAGGGGGATCCGACGTGACGTCGGCGTCAAGAGAAACGTCAGTTTCTGGAGGTGGAAGGGATTTCTACAAGTTCAGAAACCCAAAAAAGAAAAAAAAAAAACCTCCGGCGGGGGGGAGGGAGGGGGACATGCGACGACACTGGGGGAGGAAACAATTCCTAATATGAGGAAAAGGTGGGGGGGGGGGACGGGACGGCGGAGTTGTTTATGTGCACATAATGCGAGTGTGTGCGCCGGCGAAGCGCCGCAAATGGGAGAAGTATGCGTGGGTTCCTCAGGTAACAGGATTACGTGGGCACGTAATTGATCCATTTGGGGGGAGAAATGACAGGCTCTAAAGGGGCCCCCGCTTTGGAAGATGGAGTTTATGAAACAGGCATTCGTAAATTCAAAGGAATCAATACGTCAATTTTATTACATCTCCGGGCCAGATGGGCATTAAAGGCACGGCTCATCCCTCTGCCTCCATCATCCTCCTGCATCATCATCATCATCACCCCCCCCCCCCAAAGAAAGCCAATCAGGTGGTTCTACCTTCCTCTCCGAGTTCAAAGGTCCTATGTGGGTTCTGCTTCCACTGTCCGTGCACATTGCATGCCCCCCCCCCTACCTTAGTGGGGAGGGTTATCCATGGTGGGATCACGTATCGTCGTGGCAACCGCATCAGCTGAGATGTTTGCGGATGCAGCTGTTGACTCGACACTATTATTCCTTTAGAAGAAGCTGTTTAAAAACGAGCTGCCAGCACAATAAAGTCTTTCAATGTGGAGGTTTTTAGACAGAGAAGGGGGTAGGGGGTTGGGATGGGGGGGGGCAGATTAAGCATTCTGCATTTCCCTCGCTAAAATATTCACGTTTCATTTAAATACAACGGCATCCCAGGCAAAAATTTAATTACCATCCAGAGCTATAATGCAAATGAATAATGCAGCGGTGACTGATGCAAACGGATAGAAATATAAGACGCGTCCAGGAGAAGGTGAGGGAATGGGGGGGGGGGGTTAAAACGCTGGTTTCAGAAGAGGAGGAAGGAGAAGGAGGAGGCGCAATTAGGGCCCAGGCTTCCCGGCATTTGCACAGGATTTTTCCTTCTCCCACTCCAGTTAGTTCATTTTTGGGGGGGGAGTAAGTAAATAATAAGAAGTTGGTGATGCTTGCATTTTTAATTCCAGCACCCCCCCCCCCCCCCCCCCTCCTTTTTTTTTTTTTTTTTTTTTTTTTTTTTGTGTGTGTGTGTGTGTGTGTGTGTGTTCAGTTCACTGACTGACATCTGCTATCAATGCTAAGCAGGTGTTCCCGTGCAAACAGACGTGCACCCCACCCCCCACCCCCCTGTTTGTGTTTCGCCGGTCCCCGCCACCGTGCACCCAAATGAGCAACGTGATTAAGAATCCTGTAAATTTTTGAAAGGAAACGGATGGCTGCCCGGCTAGAACGTAATTACACCGCCGCCGACATCCGCAGCTCGCCGCCGCAGCAGCCAGAGCCAAAGCAACAGCAGAGAATTAATAATATATAATGGCATCTTTCCTTGTAATTCATAAATGAAATAAAACCAAGGAGGAGGAACCGCTGGTGACTATTTTCTCTCTCTCTCTCTCTCTCTTGGGGGGGGGGGGGAGCGAGGAAGAGGAGCAGCAGTGGTAATTTTCAGAAATTGAGTCGATCATCTTCTTCCTCCTTTTACTCCAACTTCTAGTTGGCTCCTCCTCCCGTTGATGATATCACCAGAAAGGCGATGATGTCACATCACGCTCACCCCTCCCTCGGTGACAGGTTGACCCCCCCCCCCCCGTGCCTGGAAACGGCGGCTGCAGACGGGGAAGCCACGCCCTCTCTAATCAGACCAGAGATGGTCGCGTCCCGTTCACATACACGATAATTACCCTGATCTGGGATGGGGGGGCGGGATCCGACAATTATATTAGGTGTGTGTGTGAGTGTTTGTGTGTGTGTGTGTGTCAGCGTGCGGCTCATGATATGAAATAATAAGGTGAAGCCGTGAGTTCATTGGGTTTGCTGCTGGGTGGGAGGGGCATGGGGCGGGGCAGGGGGTGGGGCAGGAGTGACAGGAACACCTGTTTGATTTGATCAAGCCTGTAGCTTAGCCTAGGATAGCATAGCATAGCATGCTACATGCTAAGGTACTTTTATTTGTATTCATTCTCCGATTGGACGGCTGGATGATGACATCATCACCAGATCCACATCACACCCCGATCTGGGTCTGGTGCTGCTATTAGCGTAGCACATAGCTAGCATCTGATATAGTAGATGCTAGCTATGTGTGGCTAGCTTCATGTTAGCGTGCTAATGTTGCTAACAGCGTTGGCTAACTACCTCCGTCCATCTCATCCTTTCCTCCTCCAGCTGCTGGAAGACGCTCCGGGTCACCCTGTGCTGGGGGGGTGGGCAAACTGGAATCAAGGGGGCAATTGTGTCTGGTGCCAGTCAGTCGTAATTAAGAGCAGGATGGGGGGTGGGGAGGGGGCGCCGGAGGGACGCACACACGCATCGCATCTGATGGACCTCCAGACATAAAGCACATGTAGCCGTGCTCGAGCCCCCCGCCATACAGAGCAGCTCACCTGAACATAATGTCTGGGGGGGGGCCGCAGGGATGCAAATGAGGCCGGAGGTTAGCGTGGGAAAAGAGGAGCGGGGCGGCTGGGACTAGGTGATCCTCCGGGCAGGGGGGCCGGCCTCAGGAGGGGCCTTTGTTTCCAGCCTCCCCCAGTCCCTCCCCACCAACTCCTCCATCACCATCCAGTGCCCCCCACCCCGCACCCCCCCCCCCAATCCGGCCTAGCAGATAGAGAAAAGCAGGGATGCATGCTTTCCTGAACAAAAGGAGAGGTGTGTGTGTGTGTGTGTGTGTGTGTGTTACTCCTTCATTCAGACTGTTTTCACGCCAGCTGACTGATTTGTTGTGTCACACACACACGCGCACACACACACACACACACACACAGGATTGTGTGTGTGACGACGGGTGTTTGTGTTGCTTTTATTATTCAGCGTTTTTGTTCTCTTTTTATTCATCACAACTGTCCACAAGTTAATTTTAGCAACGTTCTTCTTTCTCTCTTTTTTGCCGGTACCCATCATCCTCTTCCTGCTCTTCCTCCTCCTCCTCCTCCTCCTCCTCCTCCTCCAGGTAAGCGCTCCTCATGCATGAATGTGACATGATGTAAAAGCACCTGAATTAGCTCCTGACACGCACCCGCCCGTTGCATAATTTCTCTTTACACGGCGGCGGCGGCGCGTTCAGACCTCCTAGCCCGGGTGAATTCTTTAGCTGTAGCGCGGAAGGGAAATATTGCTTTGTGAACAACATGATCTCATAAATATTTAAGGCGTCGGATGCGAGCGAAGCTGCAAAAAAAAAAAAAAAAAAAAAAGGAGGAAAAAAAAAACAACAACTCCAAAACAAGATGCTCAGCGTGAGCGCGGGAGATGCAACCTGTTAGCCGGCGCGGCGGCGGCGGACGCCACCCGCCATACCTCTCTCTCTCTCTCTCTTAATTATTATTTATTGGCACTACCTCTGCCTCCCCTTCGCCTTCATCGCCTTTCTAAATAATTCCTACAAACGAGGAGGTTTTCTCCTCCCGCACACACACACAAACACACACACACACACACACACACACGCCGTCTCAGCTTTCACTCATCAAAGTTTAATCGAAGACGCGTTTTGGTTTTTTTCTCGAATAAAGCACACTTAAAAAATTTAGATGCAAATTATTTTGCATTATTCATGACTCCTGCCGGTCCTTGTAGATTTAAACATTTGTGCGGCCACCTTGATTCCAGTAATTACCTATGCCTCGCCTGGCCCCGTCATGAATAAGGTATTTCCTACAAGCAAGAAGACGCGCCTGATGAGCTTTTAAAGTGGCTTGCTCCCCCCCCCCACCCCCCCAACTTGTGGATTGCTTCTCCTTGCATGAGTGGTCAGAACACGCTCTCAGGTGGAGGGCGGGGCCCCTCATCGCTCCTGCTGATGATGTCATCAGGGTTGATAAATATGCCGCGGATCCTCTTAGCGGTCCAGATCAGATGCATCGGTTTGGAGCGCGATCCGATCCGCCCCCCCCCCCTCCATTTCCCTTCCCTCCCCCTGTCTTTGTATCTTTATCCATTTCGCTCTGAAGGATCTGGAAGTGTTTCACGTCTCAGCAGCTTAGCGCCTCCTTTAAGCCCCCGGCTTTGAATCTTCCTGACATAACAAGGGAACTTTAGCCTCTTTACCTGAAGAGCTGTCTAAATCTCACCTGGCTTTGCTGTGCAAACACTCCCCCACCTCCTCACCCACCTCCCCCACCTCCATCTACGTGAGGCGTACCAACCCGATCGTGGCGTTACCTCCAGGTTGATAATGATGGAGCGGAATCACGGCGTCTCCTCACGACAGTCACCTTGACGGCGGCGCTCCTGTCGTCTCAAGGGGGGGGGGGGGGGGGGGGGGGTGGGGAGGCTCTTACATGGAGTGCGTGTACTGCCTCGAACCGTCTTCAGTCGGCCGATAGATCCCGGGATGAGAGGGCGATCACGTGACTGGTGGTGTGTGTGTGTGTGTGGGTTTCGAACAGATTAACAGTCGATCTGAAGGTAGCAAAGTGTGTGTTTGTGCAGGGAGTCGGCAGGAAAACAAAGCGCTTGACTCAGGCGGCGCCGTCATCTTCGCTACCCAGCAGAAGAATTAATATTTAAACATTCTAATAATGTCGCTCGCCTTGCATGAGCTTTTAAGCAAAGCAACAATATTTTTCACCTGGGGTAACGCAATGATTTTTCTTCCCGCTGTGCACAATTTCCCCGTCTGATGATCTCCTCCTCGCTGCAGCTGCATCCCCCTGAACCCGCCCCTGTGATCCCTCTTTCCTCACCCCCCCCACACACACAACAAGCAGAGGAGAAATATTCATGGAGATAAATATTGAAATGAAGTCCCCCCGTATATGAGCGGAGACGGCCGAGGTCGAGGCTCCAGGAATGCACAATGCGCTCCCTGGAGGAGCGACGGCTCATAAAACGGAACCTGTTTGAAGGAGGAAGGAGAAACGGCAGAATAATGGAGGACAAACTCCCAAATGTTGCGTTTCCTCCTCCGTCTGTCGTATGTCGTCTCCAAGCCCGACGATGAAAACACGTCGGGACTGAATCAGAACCTCCAAACCGGTCGGTATCTGATGTTTAATCGTTCATAAATGTTGTTTTTGGTTCTGGAGCGAGTTAGTTTGTGTTTCTGAGTCCAACTTGAAGTTTAAAACCCGGAATAAGATGCTGCTTCCTCATGTCGGCGACTACGCCGCGCCGGCGCCACCATTAGCATCGGGTGGCGCGGCTAACTTGCGTCCCGGTCGATGAGAGTAAACGAAAATTAGAACGGAACACCATTCTGGGGTGTCAGTGAAAGCACTATCATTCCTTCAGGTTCTGTCGGTTATCATAAGATAGAACGAAGTCATCTGCATATGAGGAGAGAATTTGTTTGCCTACGTTCGTTTGCCTGCTTCTTTTTCGCACCTTTTCCTTCAACCTGAGCAAACAGAGAGCTTTAAAAGATCACGTTTAAGCTGATTTCCACATCTGTGCCAGGATGGAGCGGTTTGTCTGGCGCCCGGGGGCGGGTGGGGGGATTAAAGGTGTAGCAGCACCTTTGTGTTGATAAGACTCCCTCCCTTTGATTCATGCTGTAACCGGGTGAAATCCAACAAGCTCGGCGCTAAACGCCGCAGAACGGGCCGAGAAAGCCTCCCTGCCCTTTCCCACAAGGTTTGGACGCTTGGTGGCGAACCACCAAAAAGGTGATGGGGGAGGCGGGAATGGTTTTAAAAGGGGGGGGGGGTGAGGCAGAGTTCATTCATGTCAGAATTTCAGCTTTCCTCACCCGTTTGGTCAAAACCCGCCGAAAAAGGGAGGAAAAAAAAGACCAGGATGGGGGGAGGAGAGGGGGAAGTGGGGGAGGAATTATGCTTTCAACAGGTCCAAGAGTCAATCGACACTAAAACAAGCATGTAAACTTTTAAATCAGGCAAGACGGCGCTGCCAAATCTGCAGTTATGTGGTTTGCCTACGACAATGGTGCCATTGAGGTGTGTGTGTGTGTGTGTGTGTGTGTGTGTGTGTATGTGTGTGCGCATGTGTGTGTGTGTGCGTGTGTGTGTGTGGTTTCTATTTAAGCCCCATGGGACCTCCCCCCTCCCTCCCCCCTCCCAGGAATAAAGCCAGACGAGCGTCCAGGAATCACCTTTTTTAAACCTTAACTGATTCCCTTAAAGAGGGGCCGGCGCTGCCACCCCGCATTAAAGCCTGCGGGACGGGCCTCATGTCAGATTGGCCTGCCGTTCTGCATTTGCCCCCCCCACCCCCACCGCCACCGAAGCCGCCGCTGGCCCAGGACATTAGCTCAGGACCGTCAAGAATTCAGTCTAGACTAGGGGAGCGGGGGGATTTAGCCCGGTGAAGGTTGGAGCAGATGACTTTCACCAATTAGATTAAAGCTCCGGCTAATTTAAGGCACCTCTCCGGCCGCCCGAATCCCCCCCCCCCCCCAGCGCGTGGGGGGAACCTGTTATTTCGGTGCGCACGCCCCTTTCTAGGAGGGAAGAAGATCGCACGAATAGAACGGCGATGCACCGCTGCGGAATGCAGCGGGACGGCGTGGAGCTAATTTCGGTCGGGACGCCCATCTGGACCCGATCAAGGCGACCCGGTCTCCCCGGGGTCCCCCCAGCTGTCATAACACTTCCTGTTTCATCCTAGAGCCCACCTCAGACACGGGTCAGTCCCACGCAGATGACCATGGACACCCGGGGGGAGAAGGACACCGGCGAGGGCTTTAGCGTTTAGCTAAAGCTAGCATGTAGGCGGGTCCTGGGCCAGCGCCACGCTCACGACTCCGTGACGGCGATTTGAGAAGGAAACCAGAGCATCGCCTCTCACCCAGTTTACCGACGCGCTAAAAATAAAAGCGTTTGATGCTGAAACTGGATCGATGCATCAGCTGGCCGCCTCGCGCCTGCAGGAGCCCCGCCTCCTCGGGAGCTTTGACCCGCCTCCTCGGGAGCGTCTGCAGGAAACGTCGAGCAGTGATGTCACAGAAGGTTTGAAGCGTCGGAGGCGGTGGCATCGGGGCAGGTTGTTTTTCCCTCCTCAATGGGTTTCGAGGGGGAGGAGGAGGAAGAAGGGGAGAGCTGGAGCAAAAGTGGGGTGGGGGGGGACATTCTGCATGACAATACCTACATCTGTCTGCCGTTTTGTTCTTTGTCATATTGGGGGCCGTCTTTGTGGCGGAGCGCTGTCGTGGTAACAGGAGGTTAGAGGTACGGGTGGGAGGGGGGGAGACTTGTGACTCAAAATGCCCCTGTGACACAGCTTTTGTTGTGCTTCCATATTTGATCCTCTTAGCCGTTTGCCATGCCCCCGCCCACTTACGAGCCTCCAACTACTACTATTAACACGCCACACAGGCGCCCTCTCATTGGCTACTTGTCCACCCCTGTGCCTCAGCTGTAATCTCTTTAGCCTCTTTCTCTCGGAGCCCGTTAGCTTCCTTTTCTTTACCATCGTTTGGCCCCGTAAATCTCCCCCCGCCGCCGGCAATTTGCCACTAAGAGGAAAAGTTTATAACCTGTGCTCCTTTTTTTTTTTTTTTAAGTTCCGCCTCCTTCCTTTTTTCTCACATGTTCAGGAGAAACTAAGTTGTGCCCCCCCACCACCCCACCCCGGCCCCTGGAGAGCCCATAACAGACCTCCTTTATTGTTTCAAAGCTGAGGTCATCCTCCTGCGCAGCGGCGGCCAAACAAAAGGCCGAGGCTTTATTGTCGGCTCCGCTGTGTGAAAGGAAACGCTCTCCGGCATCGGCGGATTCCCGGAGATAGCCGCTTCCTGCAGATCCACCTCGACGAGGTGGGACGGGGGATCGGGGACGGGCGTTCGTTTATTAACGCCATCGCATCGAGTCAATTAACTCTCACCATCCGGGAGATTCCGACACAGGTTGACCTCCTAGCGTGGCGTTTTTGGGTTCTTCCCCTTCCCAGATGACGCTAAAAAAAAAGCCGAATGGTCGGTCGGGATGTCGGCGCCTTTTTGTTTCTGATGCGGCGACCTTCATAATTGCGATGGTAATTACAATAAGTGGCCGTTTTTATTTCAAGGTGCGGCGACCTTCATTATCCAAATCAATTTGAGTCACTATCAATTTGATAATACCCTCTCAATGCGCGGCTGCGTGGAAGATGCACACTCGGCATTGGCTGTCGTCTGCCATATAATGGAATGCTGTTATTGAGATTGAGCCCTCCTCCTCACACCCCCACCCCCCAACCATCCCCTCATCCACGGTGGCAATCAATATTAACAGCTTGTAAAAAAAAAAAAAAAAAAAAAAAAAAAAAAAAGGATTAGCCTCCCAACAAATGGAAAGTGATACTTAAACAAAGTGCAGCGGATCAGAGAGAGAAATTCCAGTCCGGTTTGGCTGCTGCTGATGTTGCCGTGGCGATATGAGGGTTTCCACGCTACCTGACGTCACAGGTAGCGTGTTAAACCCGTGTTTCAACCAGGAAAGCAATTTTCTTATCGGGATGGAGTGGACAGGTCGCCTGAGGAAGCCCCCGCTCCCACCACCACCACCACCACCACCACCAGGCGTGGGGCAGTTAAATCTGCACCTGGATTGCGTTGCAGAAAAAAGTGCAAGCCAGCACTTCTCTGGCCTTGTCCAGCCGCAGGATTCGGAGCTTCTTAATAAAAAACAGACAATTGTTTGGCATCTGCTTTGATGCATGTTCCCATCGCCGGGGTCCCCCCCTCCCCCCCCCTCCTCCTTATCCTGTCCACGGCGCCGGAGAGCGATGGTTTCCCCTCGCCACCTTCCAGCTGATGCGACTCAGCCAGCCCCAGGCGTGATTTGCGAGGTACCTGACATAATTTACCGCGCCGGAGAGTCATATTTTAAAAAATGAGGACAAACAGTATTGAATGAAGCGACAGTATAATTAATGGCGGCGGCGATCATGAGGAAACTGGCCTGCCCCCTTTTTAGTTCAGGCGTTTAAGGCACCTGACTTATAAAGAAACCCTTCATCTGCGTACGCACTATTTGTCGAGCGAAGTTCACAGGAAAAGAAAACAGCAGTTATTTCCGTGACCTCATTGTCATCTGTTGAAAATGTGTAATTAGCGCGTGTTTACAAGTCTGGCACACCTGCAGCTCATCGTTCGCCCGTAATGTTTGCCTTCAAGAAGCCGGGAGGCTGCCAGCCGCCGTCGCTGGCTGTCACCAAGACGGGGAGGAAAAAAGGGAGAGAGAGAGAGAGAGAGGAGAAAGGCAGGGAGAGGGGTGAGGTGGGAAAAAAGAGAAGCACTGTGTGCACCATTCTTCCAGAAATCTGTGACTGGCTTAATGCCGTCGTTGCTGTGCATGTGAAGAAATGGGCATTTACATGGGTATACAATAGAGACTACATTACTTCCACAGTAGCCTCATTATATCCCGACGCCTACCTTCTGCCCTGCACTGGTTTACTCACTCCTAGCTCTTATTGTTGGGGTATAATGGCGCTTGGGCATTTCTGAAATTCCCTCATTATTCAGCTTATTAAGGCTGCACCAACTCGATAATCGCGCAGCATTTCGCGTCAAAGGGTGCGACTGTGCTGATTTGCCACATTTGAAGGCTAGACAAGGCTCCGAGCTCAATCCTCCACGCATTGCAAGGCGAGATGAAATTGCTCTGCAGACACAGGCGACGTGTAATGCTTTCTTTCTGTCCCCTCTCTTTATTTCTTCTTTTTTTTTTTTTTTTTTTTTTTTTTTTTGATTTGACGACACAATGCACGCTCCTCCCGGGAGTCAAACCCGAGGCGAAGTGCACCTGACAGATGACCCCTACCGATTTGGATGTCATTACCAAGACGCGCAACATCCGGCTGTTGGGGCGACGCGCTGGGATACTGAATCGGACGGAGATCGCCCTACATTCACTTTTGAGACAAAATAGGTGTGTCACGTCGGATGACGGCGCCGACGGCACGTTTAAAACCCACTGGCGCCGCAACTTTGAGTCGAAGGGAACACCTTTGAAACTGAAAATGGGTCACAAAGAAACAATTGCCAGTCGTCGCACACAAAGAATGTTTTCCCCCCCTTTCCCTTTCTCCGCGAGTTTAATTATTGTGCGAGGCGCTTAAGCTCTCCTTGGGTTGAAGCATCCTGTCTCTTTCTGAAGAATATTCGGAGGCGGTTCAGGATGCTAAGAATATACGCTCGCCCAGGGCTGGTCGGGGCTGCATTTCGCTATGTGACATGTTGTCATATACAGGGGAGGGGGGGAGAAAAATCAATTGGCAATTAAATGATACACCTTGTGAAGATGACAAGAGGCATTTGGTTGCACAGGAAGAAGTGGGGGAGCGCGGGGCTTTGTAATGAAGGCCTAATGACTATTCATAAGCGATTTTCAGTCCACTGATCCACTCGACTGGGAAGCTCTGCCCTGGAGAGTCTTCGCTGTCACTTTCCCTCACCTCAAAAAGGCGCCACAATCGACGGTGTAGGATGCGAGCGAGAAATTACCCAGAATTCCGCCCTGGGCCTGTCTCAGGTCACACACAGGAGGATGGGAGTTGGGGTTTGAAGGAGGGGGGGAGCTCACATCTGGCACACGATAGGTGCCACCGGGGGGACGGGGAACTGACATCAGGAAGCTGCGCGAGCTCAGGAGTGACAGCGGCGCGTACCTTTCCACGCTACGGCGACTTCTCCTGCATCCGAACGTGGAGGCGAACATCTGCTGTAGCGGCGCTCCCCGTTGGCGATAGCTGATGAATACGACGGGCTTCGCTCGTGACCTCTTACCCCCGGTGAGGTCACTTCCTGTCCTGTTAGCTCCATCGTCGATTGGTAATTAGAAACCAGCCGTTTGGCGGCTCTTACTCCCGACGCTCCGGTTTGTCGGGAGCCTCCGATAGGCCTGACGAACACCACAGGACCCTCTTGTTCAAACTGCCCTTATCTGCCCTTATCGGCGGGCTGCTCACCTTATCTAAGGTAAATACAATCATGCCTTGTTAGGACTGCTTCATGCCTCCTTCGCCCTGTTTGCTCAGTAATCTGAACCGCCAGAAGCGGGTGATTCGACAAGGGGGGGGGCGTTTGGAATTCTGCCTCCCGTGCAGCTCTGCTGGAGTAATTGAATAAGTCCTGAGTACCTGAACAAGTCCGCTGCCCTCGTGGCTTTTACCCCTCTGCTCCAGCCAAGAGTCCTCCCGCTTCCTCCTCCCCCCAAGCTGGACGTGGCCACCCGCCAAAATGACTATTACATAATTAATCTGCATTGATCATCTGGTTAGCACATGAATCAAATGGTGGAATAATTGAGTCATGAAGTTCTTGAGGTCCCCGCCCGGCTCCCCAAGGCCTCTAAAAGCAGAACCGCCAGACAATGGCTCGACAGTTTGAACCCGGAGGTGAGAAGTCGCCGCCGGGCCTCACGGTTCGATGTGGACTCTTTAAATCAAAGGAAACCGATCCAGAATAGAACGCTCCCCCCGGCGTCGTAAAGACTTCTCTGCGTCTATTTTGTGCTTGTAAATGGTCTCAAGGTGTGAAGAACAAGCCAGGTTTCCTCTCTTTATTTGGATTGTTGGGAGCTTTCACCACACGCCTCTCAGTTTAGAACCGTTAGCCTTCATTGTCCTGTTAGCCTTTTATTAGCTCCACCTCTGAAGTTTTGGTCTCCGTGTCTCCAGGTTGACCCGGGTTGCGTTATACTGAGTGAGTCACAGCTCAAATAGTGCTTGGCAAAGCAAGTCCTGAACCCCAAACGGACCCGATCAGCAGAAAAACCCAGAGATGTGTTCACGGCTGCAATTTAGCAGGAAATTTACCAATAGGTGCAGAACGCCGGAGTTCCAGGCAGGAAAAGGTAGCCGGCTGTAATCGCAGGGGAGGGGGTGAAACGGAGACGTGTAAATCAATGCCTGGTCTATCTCATCCAGATAGCGTGTGTGTGCAGGGGTGACAGGGGAGGAGGGGGTAGATCACTGCAAGTCTGATCGTGGAAGTATAATCTGACTCCAGAGGTGTTATTTTTTTAAAACTCACCAGACTAAAACGGACTACCAGAGGCTCAAAATATGCAGAGGAATTATGGAAATGGCCTCAAATCATGTCTTATTTCAAACAAAACCAACTGCTCACCTAAATAGGAAACAGGAAGTGACACGACGGCGGCCGATGTTGGGGGCTTTTTGAGCCCTCGAGATGAAAATTAGTGACATAAGATGCAGACGTTTGGACTGGATGGAGGTAAATCCGTCATTAACGTTGCTATCATTGGTGACGCTCCTCTCCATCCACCGCCGTCCCTGCCGCCGCCGTCTCCCATCCCCGCCCCCAGACACTCGCACATCATTATGCAGTGGCATCTATCAGATAGTGGCTTAATTAGGGCCTGTACAGCACATTAAGCAAGGGGAGTAGCCAAGCTCAAATATTTATAAGGTTGAGTATATTTATGATCTGTGTCATAATCCCTTATTGGAAGAGGTATAACAAAGCCGACCCCCGCTCGCCCCCTGTCTTGTCAACGACACCCTCCTCCTCCTCCTCCCCCCACCTCTACATCACAGCTCTAATGAATCGAAGTGATGCTTTTGTCCGCCGAGCCGCGGAGGCGTCGCTGGGCCGATAGATGCAACAAATGTCCCTGAAAACCAGATTAGCCTATCGGCGCGGTGACGGAAAGTTTTGTGTTTTTGCGCCGGTGGGAGGTTTTATCTGCTGAACTGGTTGTTATTTAGTCTGACGCGTCATATCTGCAGGCACACCGTGCTCTGAGCTGCATCCACATGCTGTTACGTTAAACAGAGGACGCACGCAGCCAAACGGGCTTTTATTGTCTTAACTCCTTGTCCACAAGTGGAGGTTAACTTCCTGCTATTTTTAGCCGAGTGTGCAGGTCTCGATGAGGGCCACTCCAGCCCCCCCAGTCCTCTGTGATAACACCTCTTGTCTCTTTTTGTGCGGGCGAAGGCATCATTGTCATTGAGAGCCCTTTCCTTTTCCCCCTCGCTTTGAGCGTCTCGCCTTTCTTAGAAAACCACAAGGGTCGTGTTTATTAAAAAAACACAAAAGCAAGTCCTTGTCGGACCCATCCACCGCCGTCGCCACTTGAGACTGGTGTGAGGGGAGGCAGGTAAAGAGGCTTAAACGAATCCAAATGGCAGTTTTTAATTTGTGTATCAGCAGCGGTGAGGCGCCCAAATACTGCGGTCCTCCTTGAGGTCTCCGTGGTAACCTCCACCTACATCTTTGCAGCTCACGCCCCGCGTTGCATCAAGTTGGAGGGCGGTAGATGTGACCCCTATACCAACGAAGTCATGCCAAGGTCTCGACGTGGGCGTCCGATAGATTCTGTCGGCGCCGGCATAGATTATCCTGACCCGGAAAACCGTGGGGAAGGAAGAGAAGAAATCTGAACCGGCGGGCTTCGGCCCCGCCTTCTGCCAAACCTCGACTTCGGCTGCGTAAGTGGAGTCGAGGAGGGCGGGAGGAGCGTCGCTCTCGAGGGCCCGACCCCGCTATGTTGTTCGCCAATCGTCCTGATGGCAAGGAGAACCGGCGTTCACCTCTGGGTGTAATTGAGATTAAGTCGCCCTCGTACGGCGTGGGAGGAAGCGAGAGCAGCGGCGTTTAAGGCGAGCTGCGGTTGGAGTGCATTATGGGTTTTTATGTTTGGCCATATGGTGCCAGTACTGTATGTTAAAGAGAGAGGAAGGGAAGGGAAAGGGTGGGGGTGGCGTCGAGTCATATTTTGGTTTTCAGCTGATGTTGTTATCCAGAGAGAGTCAGGATGATGTCAGAAGGGGGGATGAAGGGACAGGATTTCTGAGTCCTGGAGGAGCCGGGGCGACTCCGAAACGAGAGCCAGAGGTAGGAAAGTAGAACAAGAGAGGAACGAAGCAAAAGATTTCCTAAAAGTGGAGGCCTGCGAGCGGAGAAACTTCTGCTTTATGTAAATGTCAGCAGGGCAGAAGGCAGAATGTCTGACTAACACCGGCCGCCGTCACGAGCCTCGTCAACAAGTTTGTAAAGTAAAAAGGCTGCACATTGGGTTTTTGATATTCCAGTAAACCCTCCTAAACTCTCATTCACTTCACCCACCTTTCATTTGCAGAATGGAGTTCACGCTGCACCACCCACACGATTTAGCTTGCCAAGTGATCTCAGGGAGCCGCGGCGCCGCTGCTGTAAATACCTCAGCTCGGCTCAGCTCGCCGCCAAACACGCTAAGAAAGTACAAAAAGACGTTTAAAATTCGCTTTAAAAAAAAAATCCATCTGCAGTGGTGGTGGTGGTGGTGGTAATAGTGGCCGGCTACTTGCCGACCTCGCTGACCTCCAGCGCCAACACCTGAGCACCATCGCCGGCCCACGGCTAGCGCTGTGGGCGGAGCCCCGGCCGCTCCGCGGGCCTCCTCTGCTCTTCTCGGGCTAGCGTAGGAAGGAAAAACCTGGGAGCGAGAGGAGCTGCAAGAGAAGCGCCAGCCTTTGGCCAGGTGGTTGGTGGTGGGGTCTCGCGTTTATTGATTTTCCTTACTTTTTCTGACAGCCGTCCTCCTCTTTGTTTGGCCACAACCGAGGGCGGCGAGAAGGAGCAGGCAGCGTGGGGCGATTTGGAGATAGGAGAGAGACGAGGAACCCGTGGTAGACCTCTTGTCTCTTCATCATCCCAGCGCCCACCGGAGAGCAAACGCATTATTATGCGTTTTGTTTTTATTTGGCGGTGCTGATTCAAAGTGATGTGGAGGGTTCTGCAGGGGGATCCGTACCTGCCAAGCGCGGATTGGGTTTATTCCTGGGGGGAAATTTAATGCGAGACACAATGATGGCTCTGAAAATGCCACCGATCCAGGCAGGTAAAGTGTTATTTTTTCCCGCCGGGGGTGTAAATGCATTCCATTACCAAACAAAGAGCCTCACGGAGAGTGTGCGAGGTAGAGAGGACATTGTGATCTTGATCCTCGTATCGGACTTCCTCCTTTCATGCACGCTCGGGACGGAATCCCACCAAGGTGTCCGTTCGATGGCAGTTCCAGCCCTTCAACCTGTCAGACACACTTTTGTGACGGCAAATCCCTCTATTCATCCCCCTCCTCTTTGGCACAAATACATTTTTTCCCTCTTTTATCAAGGGCAAACCTGAACTACTCAGAAAACACACACACACACACATCAGTTGTGGGCAGATCTCCGGGGCCTGTCATTTTACATTTACGTTCTACCCGTTTAGCCGCCGCTCTCAACCCGGAGAGGCTTCAGACGTAGGTGAGCCGAGGAGGAAAGGTCACGTCTTGGAAAAATATTTAATCCTCGACCCACACTTTGTTCACGCTTAACACCTATTTGAATCTTTCATGAATCAAAGCTTCTCGTTCTACCTGGCGGGCGTCGTGCTGAGACCCTCCACCTGGTTTTGCTTGAATTATTCAAAACGTGCAGGAAGTGAAGCCCACCCCCCTTGCCAAAAATGGCTTCATCATGGCCATCTGAAAGCACGCATGCATTATTCAGTTAAACATGAGACAGGTCTGACATGTTCTCTCCCTCCTGATCGCTGCATCCGTTTATCGACGGAGCGTTTTACACACATCTCCTCCTCCTCCTCTTCCTCCTCCTCCCCCCATCATCTGCCCTCACCTATGGATGATCTCCTCCCCTCGTCTTCCTCTCCTGTCTTTCATTCCGTCTCCTGTTCGCCGTCGAGCGTTCGCTAACACACACACACACACACCCTCCTACATATCTGTGTACAAACACACATCCTCCCCCACTCCCTGACACTTCCACCCAGCGTTGGGCCTAAGGCCTCCTGTATGGAAGCCTTATCTTCAATGCACAGACTTAGCATTATGCCATCAACAAGCTAGCATCTCCCAGACGTCAACCGCGGCGATGATCTCTCAGGTTGGACTCCTGCACCTCCGTTAATTTAGCATAGCTAATCTAATGGGACGCTGCCTTTTTCCAAATACATTAGCAGATTCATTTCATGTCAGAGGTCCTTTTCCATGCTGGCAGCACCGTCTCTCTTTTCTTTTAATTCACTATTCATGTATGTTATGAATATCCCCACGCCATGCATAATGTCATTAAGTATGGCCAATGCAGTGTGGGCAGCCATCCCAGAGACGTCGACTAACTCCGTATGAACCTTCCTGAACTGCTTTGCTTTGCAGCCGACGCTCCGGTGACACTCCTGTTGTTGGGTTGTGAAACAGGAACGCTCTGTAACGGCTCTTCCCTGAGCGTTTAACTCGTAAACAGGCCTCCGTTCTGCTCTAAAACAAAAGTAAACTAGTGTATTTTTTATTCAAAGCCAACGCGGAGTTCAGCAGAACCTGGCAAGCCGCTGCGCTACGATGAGTGTGCAGCGACACACACACACAACCCAGAGATCAACGTTTTCTTACAAAACGGCTCCGGTTTGCCTCAGAACAGGAGAGCAGGAGCGCATTCCGAACGGAGAACAGAGTGGGGGGGCGGCTATTAGGAAACAGTTAAAGACTCTAACTGCTGACTGTGACGAAACGCAAAGACGTGGACGACATGGCTTCCTGCTCCGACTTGTGTCGTGTGTTTCAGCCGTGTAAGCGTGTTTCCTAAATGTCTTGGATGTCACATTTGTCACATTCGTGACTGATTCCCTTCCTCCATGAACTTTTTGCCCCCCCCCCCCACCCATGTAGAAGGGGTTGCTCCTATTGGCGCCCCAGCTGTTGGACGCCGCTCCGTCCAACTGATTGTCTAACCGAGAAAACAGAGAGTGTAACGACTCAAGGAATCCCAAAGGGGAACAGCTGCATGGCCAGGCTACAGTGTGTGTGTGTGTGTGTGTGTGTGTGTGTGTGTGTGTGTGTGTGTGTGTGTGTGTGTGTGTGTGTGTGTGTGTGTGTGTGTGTGGCGTGCAGGCCTCGATCTGGTCCGTTTTATCCGGTTACTTCCTCCTGCAGGCGTCGGTTGGAGGTTAAAACCGACGTCGAGCTTTTTTTGTGTTTGGTTAGAAATGAGGTCCGTCCATACAGTGTAGTGACGCAAACGTGTGTGTGTGTGTGTGTGTGTGTGTGTGTGTGTGTGTTTGGGGTCGGAAAGACATTTTCAATTCCGTCAGCTGTTGTTCTATACGGGGCTCAGGAGAGATTTGGGGGTGGAGGCGTGGTGAGGAGTAGGGGGGGGGCATGGCCGAATGTAATTTCTAGCCGTCCTGACAGCGCTGGAATAAAGTGGCACTCTCTTCCCGGGTGATTGGAGGGAATTGCTTCTCCGGGTGACAAATGATTAGCCGTTATCTCTGACAGGATTTGATTCCCGCAGCAGACAGGAAGTCAGCCGACCAACCGACCGGCCGGTCGGCCGCCCGCCCTCCTGGCAGAGCTGAGTCAGGTAACAGCGTGGGAGGACGCCAGGCGAACAGACAGGAAATGAAGTGGCTAGCTGTGGTTAACCCCAAAGTCTCGACCCGTCCAGGGGCGACCTGTGTCCAGGTGGACGAGGTCGGTGTCAGAACTCCTGAAATACATCCCCCACCCCCCACTAGAGCCAAACCCCATGGGATCAATTACCCATTACCATAGATACAGACCTCCTTATGCAATGGCTTGTAAGTGGCAGTGGTGGGGGGTTTAAGGACCTTGTCAAACATCACCTCTGGCTTGAAGGAGCGTTGCAGGAGGCCGAGGCCGAGATGTCTCTGTTTTCATGACCTGAAACAACAAACAGAGGAGGAAGACGAGGAGGAGGAGGAGGAGGAGACCAGGAAGGAAAGAATGAGCCCTCCCCCGGGGCTCCATCTACTTCCTGTGCAGATTTGGAGATAGGTGCAAAAAGTTTCTCTGGTCCTGTCAGGGTTGAAGGTTCAATTCCTGTGGGGTCGTCTGAGCTAAAAATGCGACAGCATTGGATAAAAACGCTGCCTCCCCCAGAGGTTGTGCGTGCCCCTCCTCCTTCCACAGGGAGGGGTCATTGTTTGGAATCCTGCTCGCTGATGTTTTAACGAAGGCGATGACGGCCGCGGTTATTCTGGGGGGTGTTTCTCACGTCCCCCCCCGCATTCTCGTCCACCACCGCCGCTTTCTATGGGAGCTCGACTTTCTCAACTTCTCCTGCGTGATTTACGACCCCTCCATCACAAACATCCCGCGGGTCACCCCCTCCGTTAGCACTGCCTTGGCAACTCCTGACTTAAATGGATTAGGTGCAGTTATCCGCAAATGGATCCTGGCGCACCTCTGCCCCCCCCCTCCCAGGGACGCCCCCAACGGCCGCCATCATTACCTGTTTAGAACGAGCTAATCGCCATTCAAAGAGATGAGAGGGTTTAATGGTGCTGGGATGTGTGTCCAAGTGTGTGTGTGTGTGTGGGGGGGGGGGTTACTTTCCTTTATACGCTCTCGAAAGGGGAGAAAAAAGTTCCCCTATCAGGTACGTACTTAAAAGGATCCTCTGCTGGAAACGCCGCTGTCTTGAGGGGGGGGGGGGGGGACGCGAAGGAAAGATGAAAGGCTTTTGTTAAAAGTGAAGCTTGGCCCAGGTTTCCTGTGCCTCGCTTCGACTCCCTTGTCCCCCCCCCAGCCTGAGTGCTCGGCTCTCTTCCTCCCACTTTTTTTTGCCTGCGCCGCCTCGCAAAGCTGTCTTTGCGGGGGGAAAAGTAAACCCTTCTTGCCGCCTGCCGGTGTTAGATTAAATACCGAGATGGCGACAGGAAAAAGGCAGGGAGGAAAAACAAAAAAAAGTGCCCCCCTACCCCCCCTGATCCGTCCGCCTCCCTGCCTGCCTGCCTGCCTCGCTGGCTGTCTTGCCGGCTGGACCGGGGTGAGGGATGTTGGAGAAGAGTTATCAGGTTGGCGACGGAAACTGCCAGTTAGTCAGCAAGACTCCCAATCTGGTGTAGTCCAAACACGCCTCCCCGGGTCTGCGATGACACGCTAATCTGTCCCAGGGAGTTCAGGGCTGATCTAAAGGAGAGAAATCATCTTTTTTCCCCTCCTTATCGTCCCGACATGTTGAACTGGAGGAGCCTGAGGCGGCTAACACAATAACAAGACCAGAACTTCTAGGGAGAAGTCGGTATTAGAGCATTCGTCACGGCTGACGACGTCCTGGTGGCTCAAATTCTCTGATTTAACAGCGTTAGCGGACACTTTACGGAACACATTTCCTTTCATTTACACTGTGCAAATGTTTTCCTCTTCGTCAACTTGTGTGTGTGTGTCTGTGTGTGTGTGTGGGGGGGGGGGGGGGGGGGGGGTTCGCCAATTGGGTTCCAAGGAGAAGACGTCAACGTCCCCGATGTCTCTCCTGGCTAATCAGGACCGCTAAGGACCTACGAGGCTCCAACAGCGCAGTGATGTGTTTAACTCCTAAACCCCGTGTGGGTGACGGATTACAGGCGGTCCAGCCGTTCACCTTTTTGCCTCTACATCTGTCCCGCTAATGGGATCCACTTCTCGAGAAACCCAACTCCTTTAAAAAAAAAAAAAAACGCGGGCTGAAGCCGAAGCTCTCATCCCATCCCCCTCATTCTATTTCCCAATTAGACGAGGAGGGCATGATTAGTTTATTAGCAGTAGGAAAAAGCTTCCGCGAATGTGTTTGCGGATTCTTAGCCGTTAATGAGCAAATTCAAACCCTATTGAACGGACGGGCGGCGGGGAGGGGGGAAGTTATTCGCGTGCGTGCCCGGCTAATAATAGCGTCCTAAAGACAAAAGATGGAGGAAATAGCATTATAGCAAAGGGGAGTGGGGGGGGGGTTTAGAACAATGGAGGCCTAACAGCGCTCTTAATGGCATGCTCTTTCATTTTTTAAATTGTTTCCCTTTTGGAATTATGTATGCTCGCCATCCTCTCCTTCAGGGTTTGGCAAAGCGTGCACGCATACTCTTCTTCCTCAGCCAGCCTCGCTAACCGGGGGAGTAGCGTCGGGTTCTTGAAGCGCAGGAGACAGCCGTTCCACCTGTGGGAAATGAACTCGGAGCAACCTGCTCTTTGTTTTCCCTCCGCCTTGGCAGGCTTAACCACCTCCTTTACAAGCCAGGTAAATTGTTCATTAGGGCTGAGGTAAAACTGGGGGGGTGTAGGGGGTGGCAGCGTAGACTGATTTTTTTTTTTTCCTTGAGAAGTGCGAAGAACAAACAAGTCGGAGCATTTGTTCAACGGTGTAATCTACACATCAATTATCCTGCCGAGCTAATTAGCACCTCGGCGTACCCCAGGTACCTGAGCGCTCCACACATGCTCCACGCTTTCAAGTCACTGATCAAAAAAAAGGAGCGGATTGACAGAAACACGGGGAGGCAGAACCCAAGGGTAGGTAGGAAAGGAGGGAGGGAGCTTAGATCAAAATTTCCTTTTTTACTTACAGTATTCTGCAGCGTGTGCACACATCACGCCAGCGGCGCCGCTCAATTATGTAAGCCGTGTGACGATAGGTGAGGCACAGGAAGCCGGTACCTGTTCCACCTTGCATGCATGTTGAATTCTGGGTAACCGCGGAGGTGGCAGCCGTTTCCGACTTCCCGTTGAACCTTATGTGAAAGAGCCCCTGGGAGTCCGACCCCTACCGTGTAATTAAAAGTGTAGTTTTTGCCCTCCTGCAGCGAGATCAGACAGACAGGTACAACATGAAAAAAAAAAAAACAGCCTTCGAGGAGGAAAAAAAAAACAGGCATCCAAACGTCCGTTTTACTCCCACCCACGTCATGTTTAAGTCATGGGGCTCTGGGGCCTCCGACTGCGGCGCCGGCCGTTTAATATGGAGAGAGAGGTTAAGTTGTGTCATCTCGCTACACCTGGCGCACCTCGCCGCCGGCGCCGCATGCAGATGTGTAAACAGGAAGTCGACTGGGATTGATGCTGAGGCTAACGGCGAGCGCTAACGGCATCTTCGACGGAAACAAACGCGGGTTCTGGAAGCTCAGGTTGTCGCCGTGACAGTAAGCCGTGCCTCCTGTCTGCTCGCCCCTCCCGACCCTATTCCACACCCCCAACCCCTAACCTCCCCTGGCTGGCTGGTAGCTAATTGGGAACTTGGTAACAGTGTCAGAGAGTCGCCTTCTCCAGAGGGCCCAAGCCACCTCTCCAGTGTGTGTGTGTGTGTGTGTGTGTGTGTGTGTGTGTGCGTGTGTTACTGATTGGTGATCCCACTTTGCCGGTGGCCTGCTGGTGATGAGGCGCAGACACACCCCCCCGCATCCTGGTGCTTGTTTGATACCTGGTGTGGATGCTATTCAGGTGACAAAGATCTGCTGTGTGTGTGTGTGTGTGTGTGTGTGTGTGTGTGTGTGTGTGTGTGTGTGTGTGTGTGTGTGTGTGTGTGTGTGTCGGGGTAACAGATGTGATTTTACACTCTCATTACCATGTGAATGAGACCCCGGGCCCCCGGATTGGCTTTGACCAGAGAGGAAGAAGAGGGCTCAAACCTCCTCATCCTCCCCCCCTCTTCTCCCTCTTGTGGCCCCTCACCTGGAACCCCCCCCAACTCTCACCCCCCTAGTTCCTCCCGTCTGATCTCTCCAGTCCATCTGAGGTCCCTGGCTGACCCCCCTGAACACCCCCCCTTCACCCATCCTGATCGACCTTTAAACAGCTGGTGACTGCAGAGTTCTCCGGCGGAGAGAGGTCTCACTCTCTTCTGTTTTTCCACGTCGGTGTTTTCTGTTAAGGACGCTCACACACAGGAGGAAGACGAGGGGGCATGTTTCCGTCACAGGGGTATTTAGGAGGAGTGTTCCTGCCTCCTCCCGGTCTGAGAAACTCTTGTTTTAGCTCTCAGGTGCTGTTTTGCTCAGATAAACGTGGCCATGGCCCCCGTTGCCGCGGACAGGAATGCAAAACAGCCTTTTGCCAGATCAAACCGGTTGTTCCTGCGGCTATCAGCTCCACAGAAAAAACGGCCAAAGAGCCTCTGACGCCTGCTTTTTCTTGAAGAAAGATAATTCCAACTAGTGTTTTTTCATTCGCTTACTTCATCATGGCGGCGACCGGGAGGCCTCGCGCAACTCGCAAAACCGACTGAGGACCGCTTTTCAATCCTCGGAAAATGAAATCTGGGATGAAAGATGAAACATTAAGTGATTAATTGTGAATTTTTTATTTTATTATTTTTTTTTTTTTTTTTACATTTGTGGAGAGATCATGTGTTAGCTGGATGCGGTTCTCTCTCATCCCGGTGTTGGAAATCAGCATCAAAAGCTTGCGTTAGCCTGTAATTACAGCTCAGGTTCTGCTTAACTGTTATTAACAAAAAAGTACAGTAATCTGGGCTGGCAGTGCAATATGTTACCGTAGCGCTCTAATTAATCTTACAGCGAGCGTAATAAATTTACAATATCAGATTGGTGCAATACTGTATATAGATTTATTAAAGCTTTTAATCAGTTCTGGCAAAAATTAATTTTGCCATGATTGCTTACATTTGAATTTGCATCTACTTAGTGAGAGTAATTTATTTTTATAGATTCTATTTTATTAAAACGAGACACGCGGGGGCCGTCGGGGATGAAGAATGGCTGGATTCTGCTGGATTCCTCTGTAGAGGGAGGGAGTTTTTCCCCTCACAGGTGCGAGTAAAGGTGGCCACTTCCTGTCCCGGCGTCACGTGACCCATCACGCGCATCTGATTGGTCGTATTTAAATTGTCTTGCTAAAAGTGGCAAGAGAATTTTATTACAAAGCAGATAATTTCTAATCTAATCACATAACTTTATTTATAATCCGATTGTGACTGTGTGTGTGCGTGTTGTGTGTGTGTGTGTGTGTGTGTGTGTGTGTGTGCATGAATTGATGTTTTGAATCTTCACACATGCTAAACATTAGCTTCCTAAAATATGCAGAAATCTAAATGGAGTCTGGTGTGAGCGGTTGTAGCTTCTCCCTTCCCTGTTTCTTTCTCTTGTAAATACTCACAACGACAAACACACACACACACACACACACCGAGGAGCACAGATGCACACTCCCACACACTTGTACTCTCTCACACACACACACACACACACACACACACACACACTGGTGCTGCAGTGCTTCCAGGGCAGATAGGAGTGATTCATAAACACATGAACCCGAAGCAGATGTGTTATCGCTCCGGCTCTCAGGAGGCTGCACACATCCAGGTTCCAGCGCCGCAACAAAAGGCTGCCAATGTCAGCCTGGCCCCGCCCCCGAAATTTAACCTGATAGCAGGCCGTGTCAGCAGTTTCCACCACCTGAGTGTGTGTGCGAGCGCGCATGTTTGTGTGTGTGTGTGTGTTCTTCATATGTGAAAACATGCTAGGCTATTTATAAAAATGTTCTGCATGCCTTCTATTCATGAACGCCGTGAACGCTTGTAGCTGCTGTGTCTAGTGTGTGTGTGTGTGTGTGTGTGTGTGTGTGTGTGTGTGTGTGTGTGTGTGTGTGTGTGTGTGTGTGTGTGTGTGAGGAGGCCGGGGCGTGGACTTGTGGCATTGAGCCACAGTGTCCCTTTGAGACCATGGCAGGAGGAGGAGGAGTGGAAACGAAGAGGGAGGGGGGAGAAAGACTGTAGCTCATCGAGAAAGAGGAACAATTTAGATAACAGTCACACGCACACACACACACACACTCCTATCAGAAACATATTATTACGGGGAGCGCTGACCACGGGAGAACCCGGCGACCACCTCCAGACGGGCTGGGCTGTTTTGTCCCTCCCCAGGGAAGTAGTGATGAATGACATCTTTGTGCCGTTCATTTCAGCGCTGCAGCCGCTGATTATCTGCTGATCAGTTAATTCTGATGACCTGATCAGTTATTGGAGCCCATAAAGAGGAGGCTGACACCCCCCCCACTGCTCCAGGGGTGAAGCCCCACATTTTAAAGACAATCGTCCTTTTATCAAATCCACTTTATTTCTGCTCAATTTTAATTCATCTGATTAATTGTGAAATTATTTATATTTTTAATAGGAGCCCACATTTTTATAAAAGATTTATTTGAGCTTTTTTTTTGTTCTATTTAACTGAAAAAATGTTGGGGTTTTTTTTGCATAAATTAGGAATTAATTGCCTTTCCTGTTAATGTATGCATGTTTCTAGCATTAGCATTCAGCTCCATGTAAACACGTGTCCGTCCTTTTATTGTGGCGGGACGGATTCCGTGCATCTGCGCCGTTAGCGTTCCTGCATGAAATGAATGCAGGTGCTCCGACCGCTGCATGGCTTTACATTCACACATCTGCACACACACACACACACACACACACACACACAAACACACACAAACATACACACACACTGGATGCTTTAAGCAACATCCATTCAGCCCGCAGCATAAAACGGACCTTTATAGTGGAGGGAAATTAGCGATGGTCTCTCTCATGTGTGTGAGAAGCTTTTCCGACTCTGGAAGCAGCAAATGTTTTTTTTCCTCGGCGTGTGTGTGTGTGTGTGTGTGTGTGTGTGTGTGTGTGTGTGTGTGTGTGTGTGTGTGTGTGTGTGTGTGTGTGTGAGTGAGTGTGTGTGTTTGGTTAGTTACAGTAATTACGGCCCAGTAACTGACAGCCAAAACCAGGCAGGAGAAAGTAGAAGGGGGCTGTTTTTCCTCAGCCTCGCGCCGCCTTGCTGCCGAACATCTGCTGAGAGATTTGCATATTAATTAACCCATATTAACTCTAATTATTCTGGGAAATTATCAAATAAATTAAATTTTCTAATTTTAACCGCCCCCCCCCCCCCTCTCTTCCTGCTGCTTGACGTGTGTCAGGGTAAGGCCAGGGTGAGCTCACCTGAGCCGGTATGAACATATATGTTCAAACACACATCCTGCCCCCCCTCCCTCGGTTCTCCTTCCCTTAATGACCCCCCCATCACTCCCACTCCCCTGGCCTGGGAGTCCTGAGGGCAGCCAGGGGAAGCTTTTGTGTGTCTTTTTATTCTTCTTTGGCTTGTGTGACGAGGAGGAGGTGGAAGGGTGTGGGGGTGTGTGTGTGGGGGTGGGAGAGGGTCGCGTCGAACATTTGTTGGAGGCAGGAACATGTGTGAACTGTGGGAGGAGGGTGAGGAGGGTGGGGGGAGGAGGGGGCACAGATGGTGAATCCATGCAGGACCCTGCAAAGGTGGGACCTCTGAGCTGTTGAGCAAACCTTACCCCACCACCACCCAATCCTGCCCCCAACCCCCCCAGCCTGTTGCTCCATCCTCCTCAGCAAATAAACAGGACTTTAATTGAATTAGAGCCGGAGCTGCTCTCTGGTGACCCGGCCGGGCGTCCGTTTACTCACCTGCTCCAATCACATCCAGAGAAAACCGTTTGTTCATGTTTACTGTTTACACCTTTTTATTTTTATCATACACCAATAACAAACTTTCTGTTTGATGTGTTTGAATTTACTCTTAATGTGTCTTTATAGTTTGCAGGTTATGTTTACTTGTGTACCCTGTTGTGTTTGTAAACACTCGTGTTTGTAAACAGTTGTGTTTGTCAACACTCCTGTTATTGACAGTAATCACTTGTTTTCCTGTCGTTTGCCTTTCATCCGAAGGAGAAGTTTTCCTCTTTAACACCTGATTTGTGCGACGCCTCTAATCAGTCAAACACTCTCTCCTCCCGTCAGGGACGCACCTCCCCCCCTACACACACACACACACACACACACACACACACACACACACACACACACACACACACACACACTCCCAGGTTGCGTTTACACTCCAGTGAGTTTTCACCATTCATCGCCCCCCCCCTCTTGCCCCTCACCCCCCCACTCTCTCTCTCTTTTCAGGGCTTTTGTTCGCCCTCTGCTCCGTCCTTTCACCGACTTGGCCCTGATTTGCCCCTCGTGCTCGGTCGCACTATTATACCGGAGAAGATAGCACAAAATACCCAAACATGGCTGCTCCTCTTTTGTCCGCTCCGGTTGGAGTTCAGTCCCGAACGGGAAGGAAGAACCCGGGGAAGACTAGCGTTTTAGCGTTTTTAACACCAGAAAGTAAAATCTAAAACATGCCTGCAAAAAAAGGATGTTTAAAAAATAAATAAATAAACAAACGGACAAAACTCCTTCAGACGGTTTAAAGGAATAATTCTTTTCGCTGTAGCGAGGTAGACAAGGAGAGTTCAGCTCTGGCAGACAAGAACGGGGGCAGACAAAAGGTCACCGCGAGAATCCGCATCCGCTGGCCGTAGCCACGAGGCAGCGACCTCGCTTCCACCTTAATGCTCTCCCACTCTCTCACACACACACACACACACACTGACTACCCCGTCTCCCTCGCGGCCATCCAGGTGATCCGCTTGGCTCGCATTCATGAGACAGGAAGCGAGCGCGAGCAGTTATCGTCCAATAGGGAGAATGTCCCGGCTCATTATCAGCGTAGGAGGCCGAGCGTGTCACCTGGAGCGAAGCCTTGAATCTCCACCAGAGAGTCGGCCGGGGTTAGCGTGAGAGCGCCAATGTGGGTGTGAGTCACTCCACCCCGCAGCCATCACCTCCACCGCTGGCCGGCGAACACAAGGAGCGCTCCTTCTCCACGGCGCTGCGGCTGAAGCAGGAAGGTCTTCTGCTGATGCTTCCTCCAGGCGCCGGCGCTGCTTCAGGACGGTTAAATAAACCTGATGATGCTTGTTAGCGTAGAGAAGCGGCGCCGCTTGGCAGAGTGCAGGTGTAGCAGCTCTGAACTCGGATCAAACCAAAGAAAGTTTCTTGTTAATTTCGTGATTCATCCCTCCAGCTCCCATTTTCAACTTTCAGTCGTTCGTGAGTCATGCCTCTCGCATCCACTTCCTCTTCCTGTGTGGGCGTGTCCCGTTAGGGGTCATCCATCTATCTTCCTCTCACCTGTTGGCTCCATTCTCATCCACGTTCACCGATATCCTCACCATCTCGCCTCCCAACCATCGACGTCTGATCTCTAGCTTGTCTCTCGTGTCCACGTGCAAACACACGGGTCGGCATCAAAGGTGGAGGCAGCGTGCTCCCCACCCCATCCACCCCACCCCCGGTGTTGGCGTGTCTTTGAATGCAGCATGTGGTCAGACAGCTGTTGTCACGCCGTGAGTTATGTCTGCTTTTCCGCAGCAGTCGATTGTGATTCCAGCGTTAAAAGCGTTTTTGATCACTGGACTCATTTGTTCGCTGTCAAACCTGACGCTTTTTAAATAGAATCATTTTAGATTTGGAGTTTGTTTCCCGGAGCGAAATTAATTCCACCGGCTTCTCGGTATCTGCAGAATACGACTGTCACCGTTAAAGTATGGCCTGCGCCGCCGTCATTTTACTATCATTTTTTTACTCGTTTTATTTATCTTCATCAAATAAATGATGAGATTTTAATAAGACTTTCTTGGTTCTCCCTGTCGCCGCTGACGCTTTCCCTAAAAACAAAACTCGTCCCGTCTGTTCTTGTCGGTGAGTGACAGAATAATGCCAGGCCTGTCAAAGGGTTACGTCGCTTTAAAACCACACATTAAGCAGAAATTGCGCCGTTCCATTTGTCATTTTAATTATCCGACGCTGAAGACGTCTGTTTGACTTTCGGGTGTTCAGGAGGCAAACAGGTAGTAAAACTTTGAATGAGCGCAACTCGACGCCGTCTTTATTCGCCGCTCAGAGGTTCAATCGGGGCACAAAAACCCGCCTTGAGAAATATTAGTAGGTTAGAATTACTTTGTTGGGTGACACAATACCAATCGATGCTTCATGCTCGGCTCTTGTCAGCGGTGGCACCCAGACAATGGCGGCTTTCTCCACGTTAAAACCACGCGTTTGACTTGACGAGCGTCCCCACTGTCATTTCGCCTTCTTGGAGGTATATATTGAATGCGGAGGCGACAGCTGACGATTACGTCTACTGTAGCGTTCAGACAGTTCAACGCCCCCCGTCGCTTTGTTCCACAGGAAGACAACACGAGACACAAAAAAAAAAAAAAAACGCTTCCAACAAAAACTAGGTGACAAAAATAAAAATGAAAAGGCTCACTTTGTTCTGCTGGGATTTTTTTGAATTCTCTGTCATGCCCCTGGAAAAGTTGGTCCACAATGCCTCTGCGCTTTTGTGGGGGTGTTGAAGTCACAAACGGTGTGCGTTGCCGCGGCGTCGCGAAACAAAAAGAAGCTCCCTCGCCATTTTTCCTGGGGAAGAATGGATCCTTTAAAACCTGTCCAGCCTGAGATAATTTCATTCAGGCGGCCCCTTCCCCTCTTGCATCCAGAGATCAGGTTCACAGCGACGGGTTGGTCGCTTCCCAAGCCTCTGGGGCTTTTGTTCTACCCCCCCTGCCCCCCACATCCCTACCCACAACTCCCCTCACGAGCTGACGGGACGGTGGAGGAAAACTCCAAAACCTCCGGAGCACAAAAGTGCGTCTGAAATGATGTTTCTAGTTCAGTTTGGTAAAGTTACTTTAAAACAGGAAGCAGGCTTTGCCTTTCAAAATAAAGCCCGTGGACCACCCAGGACTTGCCTTTTTTTTGTGCTCCCAGAGGAGCGTTACTGGGCCTGAACTTGCCTAAATCCTTGTGATCACACCTCCTCAAGAGGTTTTATTTCTTTCGACGATTGGTATTCGAGGCAGGTCAGCGCTCACCCTCCTCCTCCTCCTTCCCCTGCCCCCTTGTGCCTTGCCTGCCTGTCACCCCTCTCTCTCTCCTCCCCTCCCCACTTTTGAAAGCCCTGTTTTCATTTTAATTTGCACCTGTTGTGCAGTTGTTCGCTGGAGGCAAGTGCAGACCAGCCAGTGGTACGTGTCAGGAGGGGCGGTGGAGGGGCTTATCTCCTCCTGTAGGATGTTTGGATGGGACCAAACGCCGCCTGGTTGGTGGAAAGTTCTGCCCCACATGTTTCCTGCCGCCCCTTGTGTTCCTCACAAACCCAACTCCGGCAGCTCGCTCCACCTCTTGGCCGCGGCCGCTGAAACTCGGGGCGCTCCCATCATCGGCTCCCACCGCAGGAACATTCCTGCAAGGGGGGGGTGTCGGCCAATGAGGTGTGTCCCCCTTCTCTGCGTCGCCTCCGTCTGCACGTCTTCAGTAAATCTCCTGATGTGCGACGGTTTGCTGAAACTCCTGCCGGTGGCGGTGACTAATTTGCACGTGAGCCACCTTCGATTGAGTTCACAGCCCTTATTTACAGCCGTCTATTTTAAGTCGGGCAGGCATATGTCTGGGACTTGAGTGTTGTGGAGCTGGGCGGGCCCTGGAGTTGTGTGTGTGTGTGTGTGTGTGTGTGTGTGTGTGTATGAATGTGGTATGCACGAAGTGTCTTTTTATTTCTTTAAAAACCGTTTATATTTCTGTTTCACCTGCAGGCGTCTGATGAATAATCTGAATGACTATTGGTTAATCCATCTGTGTGTGTTTGTGTGTGTGTGTGTTATGTGTGTGTTATGGCATCCCAAATGTGTTGGGTATGCTCCGGAGCGGATAGGTGCAGCTCGTCGGCATCTCGGGCATCCCACTGAAAATTATAGACTATTTTGGTTCGCGTCTCGCAGACAGCTGCCGGCCCACCGCTGCAGCTCCGGGCTGGATGCTGTGATTGAGGCGTAACCCACGACGACGGGCGAGTCCGCCCCTGACCCGGCAATGACCTCTGATTCTTTACCCCCCCCCCACTCCCCCAAATCTTTCTGACCGGCCGCCTCTTTGTTCCGTCACAGCTCTGAACTACGAGAACGTGGTGGAGACGGGCTCGGAGACGGAGGAGGACGACAAGCTGCCGGTGTCGGAGGAAGACCCCCTGATGAACGGCGTGGGAAGCCCCGCCAGCCTCACCAACCCCGAGGCGTCGCCGCACGCAGAGAGCCACAGCCTGCTCACTAAGGAGGAGGAGGACGACGAGATGCGGGACAGCGGCGTGGAGCACATCTGGCCCGACAACGACATGCTGAGCGCCTCGGTGGACGGTACAGGTGAGCCACGCCCACCTCTGGGTTCAGAGGTCAAGTGAACTGTCAATCAATCAGAGCAAATGTGTGCACATCCTGCCACTCGTGTTATCGTCTTACGCCGTAAGCCCCTCCCATCTGGTGCCCGAGTAGACTTGAACAAACCCCGCAAAGCGCCGTGCAAACACGGGCGGCGACGGCGGCGCTCCGTCAGCAGACACGCGTGATAAGACACCATTTGGTCATGCTTAGAGAAAAGTCCCGCTCTGAGCCAAACAACCAGAAATATTTACAGTAATGTTGAAAACTCCCCCCCCCCCCAACCAAAAAAAGCCGGCGAGCTGCGGGGGCGGGCAGGCGAGCTGATGCCGCGTTCTGCGGGAGCTCCCTGTTTCTGAACCCATGTTGGGAAATGTCTCAACAACCTCCAGCAGTGATGTCACGCTTCTCCCAGCAAGACGTTTAATCCCAGGAAGGTGATGCTTCCCAAAAAATTGCCGGCGACTCACCGACATCTACGGGAGCGGCGGCGGCAACAGGGGCCCGGTCACGGATGCTTGAAAGATAAATACTTTTAATTAGGGGGCAGGGTATAATCATTAAAGGAAGCCAGACTGCTGTAAAAAGTCATTAACAATCTTAAATGAAATTTTTATTTTTATGATAGCCATTTACATGTATAATAAGAGTCAATGATTCTTGGAAGCATGTGACAGGAACAGAGTAAGGCGAGAAGTCATGTAAGACAGCCGATTTAAATGAGCTGGGCCGGCGCTATTCATTTCTGCTAATGAACTAGCTGCGCGCGCCGCCGAAAAAACTGAGGAACATTCAGCGCTCTTAAATTTTAATATTGGGGGGGGGTGAAAATTGCACATTTATTAGGGATGAAAAACTTAGCGGGCACCAACATCGACCTCCTAAATAACCGTTCATATGGGCTCCTTAAGGGGGAGGGCGGAGGCGGCGCGGTAAATAAATCAAAATAAAGGATAAACAAGCTGTCGTTGCATACGGTAATTGTTTATTTGATAAAGACCTGCGGTGCCGTAATGTCTGTAATTCAACTATGTTGCAATTCCCAGATAATGTGCTTCTCGTGTGATAAAGCGTCTGACATATTTGGGCGAGCGCGTCGACTTCATTAAAGCGTTTGGGAGGCTCTTTCCTAATCTTGCGGGCGCTGTGTTTCCCAGCCGCTGTTTTTTTTTTTTTTTTTTTCCTCCCGGTGCCGAAGTGTCTGCAGTGATACCTCAGCACATAACTTAGGCCTGAGATAAGTTCACACCCCACCCCCTCTCTCTCCTCCCTACTCCCATATCGCCGCGCTAGCGCCGTCCCGCAGGCGTTGGAGTTGGGGATCCGGAGCGCTGCCGATCACCCCGTCGGAGTCTGGTGTCTTGGCTTTTTTGTCCTTGACATTCCTTCATCCCAACGGCGAGGCTGGACGCCATGTGCTGCGAAGGAAGCATGACATCATTATCACTGACAGACGCTTTCAAATAAATCACCTGCGTCCGCCCCCCCCCCCCCGCACACCCACCCAACACCACCACCACCACCACCCCCTAACCGCCCTGGCCGCGTTCCCCTCAGAGGTGGACGCCTCCATCGCCTGCACGACTTTACACGCCATTAAAAGCAGGAATGTTTTCAGACCGTGCTGGGAAAGGAATCCGACGGCAGGTCGTCGGATTCACCGGCTAAACCGACCGGGCCCCCAGCCCAGACGGGTGGGGGCCCGGCGTGCAGGACGGCGGTCAGTCGGTCGGTCCAGAGCCGACGGCGAGGCATTGGTGGTGTTAGTCCACCTCCTGCTGGAAGCAGACGTCCCTCCCTTCACAACACAAATAACAGAAATGGTCCAGGGTAAAGTGGGAGGGGGTTGTGGGGGGGGGGGGGGGTCAGAGGGCGTGGCGCTCCCACCGGTCACCCCCTTTACATCAGACCAGAAGCATGAAGCGATTACCAAAGCAAACACGATGCCCACGAGGACCTGGAGCGCCAGGGAGGTTTTCACCCGCCGGTATCTGGTACTGGTGGGGGGGCTAATCTGGTAAGGGGTGGGGGGTGGGGGGGGTTGTCTGGTTGTTTTGTCATACTCTAATTTATGTCATAAAAGCTCATTTTTTTCTCTAACTGCAACTGTGGTTCTGACGCTTCCTGGCAGACGCTCAAACCGATGAGGGTGGGGATGGTGGTGGGGGTGGGGATGGGGGGGGGGCGTTCCCATCAAGGGAAAAGTTAAAGTCAGACATTCCCTTCCAGAAGAGTCTGTCATGGAACTACTCATCATTTCACCGCAGCAGCTCACGCCAAAGCCAGATTGTGAAGCGTTTCACAACTATTAGAGCCTTTGTTTCATCTGGAGGACCATCCCAGATCAGAACGGAGGACGTCATCACTGACGACCCCCTCCCTCGGTACTCCATCGCTCCCTCATCGCTCCTCCATCGCTCCTCCATCGCTCCTCCATCGCTCCTCCATCGCTCCAGTGGCCTCCCAGCATCCGGCTTTAATATCCGCCGGTAGGTCGATTCAGGAGGAAAAACACATAACCATGATTGTAGGAGCAGCAGACAGGAGCAGCAGAGCAGGAGCAGCAGACAGGAGCAGCAGAGCAGGAGCAGCAGACAGGAGCAGCAGAGCAGGAGCAGCAGACAGGAGCAGTAGAGCAGGAGCAGCAGACAGGAGTAATAGAGCGGAGCAGCAGACAGGAGCAGCAGACAGGAGTAATAGAGCAGGAGCAGCAGACAGGAGCAGCAGACAGGAGCAGTAGAGCAGGAGCAGCAGACAGGAGCAGCAGACAGGAATAATAGAGCAGGAGCAGCAGACAGGAGCAGCAGACAGGAGCAGCAGACAGGAGTAATAGAGCAGGAGCAGCAGACAGGAGCAGCAGACAGGAGCAGCAGACAGGAGTAATAGAGCGGAGCAGCAGACAGGAGCAGTAGAGCAGGAGCAGCAGACAGGAGCAGTCGAGTAGGAACAGCAGACAGGAGCAGTCGAGCAGGAGCAGATGTGCTCAGTCTGTCCCGTTAAAGACAACGTCCCCGTGTTCTCGGAAGCACCTTGATTTAATTTTTAGTGCTGAGGCGGGAAAGGAGGGACCGGGGACTCCTTAAGCTGATTGTCCAGTCCCGTCCCCGTCGGCTGTCAGGGGGTGCGTTTGTTTACGAGGCTTATTTACAGCCGCCTCACCTGTGCCAGGGTAATATCTGCTCAGGCGGGGCGCCATTATCCTGATGGGCAGCCCTGCTGGCGGAGCCAAGAACACATCAAGGTGTCTAGATCCTCCACCTGGAGTCGAGGCTCCTAACACCCTTAAAAATGCATCTCCGCCCATTCGAGTTTCACCCCAACCAATGAGACGGCGCCACCGCTGAACGCTTTTGTGCTCTGCGGCTGCGGATGAAAGCACCCGTGGAGTGACGCGTGATGAAACAGGCGTGATCCTGCATGCGGAGGATTGCGGCGGCGTCACAGCCAGGGAGTAATAAGCTCAGCCCCGGGTCGGCTGGAAGCGCTGATTGCTCAGGTGGGCGCGCTCCGTGTTCTATTTAATCGCTCTGTTTGGCGATTGAAGCTTTCTTCGCCTCCCCCAGCCGCTTGTTGTCATGTTAAAGGTAAATAAGTCACTGTCTGGCCAGGATGATAGCATTCATTAAGCGTGGCGAACAAAGCCGCGGCACGCTGTGATGCTCAGCGCCGCCTTTATTGCTTTCTCCATACCTTCTGCTTAAAGGCCTTATTGTTGGTTTGTTGGTTTGGAGGTAATCACCCCCCCTCCCTCTCTCTCTTTGTCCTCCACTGTTTCTATGCAGATGAAATAAAAGATGACTTCGACGCCTTGGGGAGCGACGCCACGCTGCAAGCGGTTGGAAACGGTACAGGTGAGTCTGACGTCGCCTTGAAACCGTCGGCGAATTCCCATCAGAGCTTCCCGTGATTGCGTTCGGTTTTTTGCGTCGTCCACTTCCTGTCATAACGAAGGAGGAGGCGTGTCCTGCTGACTCGGCAGCCGCCAGCGTAAATCTTGGTGTTTACATGCAGATAAATTGAGTGTAAATCTGAAGCCTCTGATTGGACGCTGGCTGCTCCCTGTGTTTGGGCGAACTGAAGCCTACCTGCCATTTTTCATTAAGCCGCCAGAGCTGATTTACAACCCCCCCCCCCCTTCACCTCCATGATGTCATCCTGGCCACGCCGCGGCCCCACCGAATACCGCTCGGCATAGCCTCAAACGCCTGCGTTCAGCTTTAATCAGCCCTCTGCTTGTCGTCGCGTTCCCGTCTCTGCAAATGTTTTCCATCCCAGACCGCTCGCAGGAGTCACATGATCACATGTGATTCCAGTTAGAGGCGTCGTTTGATCCAGGTGATTCCTCCTCCTCTTCCTCTTCCTCCACGATGCTTCCTAAAAGTACGCTAAAATAAATAAACAACCTGACAATTAGCTTAGCATCCTCCCCATCTAATGAGCGTTCTGTATATTATGCTATCACTGGTATCAAAAGTGATCCGCTGACACCGGTGACCTTTCGCTGCCATTTTTGACAGTAAATATCTACCACCTTGACCTTTTGCAAATTGGACCGCAAAGTCATCACAGCAGAACAAATGGCTCTTTAAAGCTCACCTTGGCTCCCGGTCTGAACGCTTAATTAACAAGGGATGAGACGGCGCTCCGTTGCCGCTCGGACAAACAGCCTCCAGAATTTCCTCAGGTTGTAAACAGCGCTGGAAGCCCCCCCCACCATTCACCCCCCACCTCCCAACCCCGACAGCCTCAGACTAATGAAGGCTGATTTCCTTTAGCTGCAGTTTGTTTTTGGAGGCAGCTATCTCCTCGCTGCAGCTTAAGAGTTTCCCTGAAGAGAAGCGACTAGGAAATAATTTGAGAAAACGCATTGTGTGGCCTCAGCACTTTGGCTGGCTTAAGATGCATTCTGTTCAGCGACGGCGGAGCGTTTTTGTCTCTTTTTTTGTGCCGGTTTGTGGTTTGGCCCCGGTAATCTGTTCAACACAGAATCAACAAAAAGCCACAGTCTCTTGATTGACCTTATATGTGAAAGCCGATACAAAGGGACGTGGCTCTGTTGCTGATTAAGCCCGGCTTGTGTGTGTGTGTGTGTGCGTGCGTGCGTGTGTGTGTGTGTGTGTGTGTGTGAGCGAGTGTGTTTTCCTTTTTTATTTCACAGTCCTGAACTCCAAATCTGATTTTGTGTCGTGAGTAAATTCAGCCGGTGAAGTCTTTCCTGCGCGCGTCGTGGTAGCGTGTTTATCTCCGACTTTTCACCAGATTAAGTTACGTTTCTTATTTTAGCCGCCGTGGCGTGACAAGCTGACCCATAATTTAGACGTATTCTCCTCAAAGCACCGCTGTAATGTTTTAGGCGTCGCATTTCCACCAACATGTTCCCAATATCCTCCTGTAAGACATTTCTCAGGGGGAAAAAATGAATCCAATTTATTCCTATCCCTTCTCTCTCTCTACTGCCCCCCCCCCCCCCTCCATTCAGTCAAGAGCATCGATTGCACTTCAGAGTTCGAGGACTTCTTCGCTAAGCGGAAGCTGGACGACGGCGACAGTCACGTGGTGAGCATCGCCGAGTACCTGCAGCGCGGCGACACCGCCATTATCTACCCGGAGGCGCCAGAGGAGCTGTCCCGTCTGGGGACGCCGGAGGCCACCTGTCCCGAGGAGAACGGTACGAAATGGGGGCGTGTGTGTGGAGTTAGGGTGTCGGCGCTAGAACCCGAGACGGGTCACGTGTACAGTACTTTCCACACTATAAGGCGCACCAAAAAGCCTTTAATTTTCTGAAACACCAACAGTTTGCCTTATATATGAAAAATTTTTTTTACAATAGGCCATTCATTGAAGGTGCGCTTATAGTCCAGTGTGCCTTATAATGCAGAAAATACTGTAGTTCATCAGATTCATCATTAAACAAATTATAGAAAGGTTTAGAATAAACGTGGCGCTCCAGCGCGGGACGAGCTCGCCCTCTTGTAGCTGAAAGTTTCTAAAAAAGATGGCTGCCTCCCCCCACCGCACCCCCACCCCACCCCGCCTCTGATGGGACCGGGCAGCTGTTGGTCTCACAGATTCACCGGATGCCTCGGTGTTTACCTACGGTCTTAAGCAACAGCTGGGCAGGGGCTTGAAATCAGATCGCACACCTCCGCCGCTCCCAGGAGGAGCAGAACCAGGAGGGCCAATGAGTCACGGTGCAGATGCGAGCAGCGCCTCGCCGCCACCGCGTTACCGTCCAGGGCCGTTTAAAGCAATTAGGAAGGTATGGGGAATTATGTGCGTGCCAGGGAGTTTGTCAAATTACAACGGTGCATATGCGTTTGTGTGCATACAGTACCCGTGTGTGTGTGTGTGTGTGTGTGTGTGTGTGTGTGTGTGTGTGTGTGTGTGTGTGTGTGTGTGTGTGTGTGTGTGTGTGTGTGTGTGTGTGTGAGGAGGAGGTCGTAGTGCAGATGATGCCAGCCTGACACCGCCTGTCATGCAGAGCAGATTGCACAGATAACTCCCATACCTCTCCTGGGCAGCCTGCCCGTTAGCTGCCATTGATTTGCTGACCTTTTGGCCCGCTTTGCCTTCCCCTCCCCCCCCCCCAACCCCCCCTTCCTCCCGCTGTCTCCTATGCAGACCTGCCACCTGGAACGCCAGATGCCTTCGCCCAACTGTTGACCTGCCCCTACTGCGACCGGGGCTACAAGCGTCTGACGTCGCTGAAGGAACACATCAAGTACCGCCACGAGAAGAACGAGGAGAACTTCTCCTGCCCCCTGTGCAACTACACGTTTGCCTACCGCACTCAGCTGGAGAGGCATATGGCCACACACAAGCCCGCCAGGGATCAGGTTAGAGGCCTTCCTCCTCCTCCTCCTCCTCCTCCTCTCTGTCCTCCATCTCATTTCCTAATGCGCTCCGATCCCTCAGAGAAGAGCGATCATTTATTCTGATTGGCAATCATTATTAATTTTTCATGGCATTTTGAAGATGCAGATCCTTTAATGGTAATAACGTTAATTGAGGCCCTAAATGGTTTTTTGATGGCCCTCCCTGATATGATTTTCCAGTCTCGTGTTCACGATCGAATGATTGTGTGAATTTCCAATTTGGAAATTTTTATCAGCTCCTTAACTTCGCTCCAGTCCGGGCCCTTTTTAATGCTGTTCTGGTGCAACCCGCCGTCGGGGGCACTCCATCAAACCCTCCCCCCCCTGCTTCTAATTTCATGCACTGCATAAACATCTGTGTATACTTGAATTTTCTCCAGCGATTTATATGCAATACGTCTGAAATATAATGTGAATCTGCTGGCAGTTAGCATGAATCACCTTAAAGTCCTGTGAGGTGAAAACACATCCAGCAGTCACGGGTGTTTAAGCCGCTTGTCAGCTCCGAGTCGGAGATGTGGGGCGAGATAGATCGCGGCGAAAAAAACATCCCAGCGTTTGCTCATTGGGGGGATAATTTTAACTCCTCAGCGAACTAAAAATCGGGGCAGTAAATTCAAAAGTAGACGTAGTCTGTTTCTCCTTCCAAGCAAGAGAGAGCTGCGTCTTCTTCACGTACCGCCGTCGTACTGCCACCCCGCTGCCGCCTCCCTGGATCGCCGGTGATTTTATCACATGTCAGCAGCCTGTGCTTTCACCTGATGCACCAGCTGGGCCTAAACGCGAGCAGATGGGCCGGCCCGAGCGAGCCGCCGTCCCAATCCTTATATTACAATGCCGCCGTCGCCGTGACTCCCCTCCAGAGCCGAGTCAATGGCCACGGGCTCCCATTCACGCACAAAGCCGGTTATCTTGATTTGTAAATGAGCTGAATGGTGAAACGTGTTAAATCCTCCAGATGAGATGATGTCTTACTCCTTGTTTTTTTTTTTGGTCTTTTGTGTCTGTGAGGCGGGAGGAGAAGTCAGGTCTCGCCGCCGCTGTTCATCGCCGTTTGCGATTGGAGCAGCATTAACATAAAGAATAATGTCTTGATAGGTGAACACATGCTCTGGATGTTTACAAGCCCAATACTCCTCCTCCTCTTAACCAATTAGCCAAAATATGACTAATTAGAGGTTATACATATGCAAACGCGGCCACCCGGTCCCCGCCCACCATCAGCAGCGGCGGCGTTCGCATCACGCCGAGCGAGTCGGAGCGTTTTGCTGGTGCCATTCACAATTAAGAGCAGGGAGCGACGGTGCCTGATTAGCAGTGGTGGCGGGACTCGACTTTACCGGGCAGGGGTCCTCAAGGGGGAAGTAAAGGGATGGGGGGGCGGAGGCAGCCGAGCAGCTGTTGCTGTTTGTTTATGCAACTCAGCAACATACGAGCGGTGGGGTCCCTCTCGGGCGCTTTGGCGGGGGGCCCCCGACTCTCCCTGCTTGATCTTTGAAGGTTGGGGCTGTTTGAACAATTCCTCCCAGTCCTCCCAGTGTCCTGCACGCCGCCATCTGTCTCCCCAGGAATGTGGGTAGAGTCAGCACACACCCCAGCATTTGTCAAGGCTGAACGGGGAGGAGGGAGGGCTACACCCCAGTCAGAACGCCGAAAGAAGCTTCGTCTTCTACATCGCCCAACGTTTAGCATCTCCGGCGCCTGTTTTGGAGTTAATTGTTGCTTCGGCGAGGAGCCAGCTTTTTTTTTTTTCTTTTTTTTTTTTGGTGGCTATTATATTTTGATTGTTTTCTTTTCAGACGGTGGGGGCGTTTGAATTGCAAATTCGATGGATGGTAACTGATGTTTACGTTTGAACAGCGAATCAAGGCCGGGCCCGGCACTCTGTTCTCCTTCCTGAGATTATTAGAGACCCGTTGAGGGTTTTAAAGAAAGACCCAATTACTGTCAGACATGTGAAAGTCTTCTGACAAACACAAAGTGTGATTCATACAGGTACGCTGGATGAAAGCGCCCGCAGCCCGTTCTGAATGGCTTCCAGACTGATTAGGTCCAAATTAATGAAAAGTAGATCAGATTGGCCGTTTTAATGAAGGAGAAATGCTCTAAAAAAGCCTTTTCATTTACTCTATTTTCTCCGCTGCCAAATTCTAAAGGCATGCCTCCTTTGGCGGAGAAGCCAGGAAATTAAAAGGTATGTGATTCTCTGTTATCGCCGCCGCTGCCTGTAGTCGTCGAGCGGAGGTGGGAGTAGAAAGCCAAGATGCTTCGTTGGCGATGGCGCCGTTTGGCTAGCTGCTTGTTGTCATGCAGACAAATAGTGATTATTTAGTGAACTCTCACCCTTGCAGTGTTTGGACTTTTTTTTTGAAACCCTCCTTTTCTTTCTGCTCTTCTTGCAGCACCAACTGCTCAACCAAGCAGCCGGCAATCGCAAGTTCAAATGCACCGAGTGTGGAAAGGCCTTCAAATACAAGCACCATCTGAAGGAGCACCTCCGGATCCACAGCGGTGAGCAGCTGAATATTCATGGCCATGATTTAAGAGTGGCAGATCTGCAAAAACTCCTTTCCTGTTTGTCCTGGATCCTCCTCGGTGTTGATGGACGCCGAATTCCGCTGTGTTTAAACTTGGCCATCACGCCAAATGCAATATTTGCTCCAAAATGTGTCTGTGTGGGAAGTATGTCAGCAATTTAATTTGATTTATGGTATTATTTTTCAAACAAAGGCCGTCAATCATCAGGAAATAATTCACACAGTGCCTGTGGTCAGGTGCTGAAGCCACTTAGAGCTCATTCTGTTGTCGTTTAGTCAACACACACAATTCTTGATGTTTTACCTCAACAACTTTATCAGCTGTATTTTAGAAAAGCTCATTTTGAATGATTCAAACTATTTTTAGCCAATCCGCCAGTTAAACCTAAATAACCTCCTTGGTGGAGCTAACAATGCTAATTTAATGCTAATGCTAATCAGCCTACGTTTCCTGTCTAATGCTCTATGTCTCGTGTTTCAGGTGAAAAACCGTACGAGTGCCCCAACTGCAAGAAGCGCTTTTCCCACTCGGGATCCTACAGCTCCCACATCAGTAGCAAAAAGTGCATTGGCCTCATCGCCGTCAACGGCCGAATGCGCAGCAACATGAAGACAGGCTCCTCCCCAACCTCCGCCTCCTCCTCGCCCACCAACACCGCCATCACCCAGCTGAGGCAGAAGCTGGAGAACGGCAAGCCGCTGGGCCTCCCCGAACACAACAACCACCTGAACATCAAGGCCGAGCCGCTGGACTTCAACGACTACAAGCTCATGATGACATCTCATGGATTCGGCGCTTCTGGGCCGTTCATGAACGGAGGCATGGGGGGGAACAGCCCACTGGGGGTTCACCACAACTCCACGGCCCAGAGCCCCTTGCAGCACCTTGGGATTGGCGGGCTGGAGTCGCAGCTCCTGTGCTACCCGGGGCCCATCGGGAACAATCTGAGTGAGGTCCAGAAAGTCCTCCAGATCGTGGACAACACTGTGTGCAGGCAGAAAATGGACTGCAAGCCGGAGGAGCTCTCCAAGCTCAAGGCCTACATGAAAGAGCTGGGCTCTCAGGTGGAGGAGCAGAAGCAGATGCTGACGCAAGTCGGGCCTCAGGTCGGTCTTCCCCTGGTCAATCACAATGGCGCCACCAAAAGCATCATCGACTACACCTTAGAAAAAGTCAACGAAGCCAAAGCCTGCCTCCAGAGCTTGACCACAGACTCGAAGAGACAGATTAGCAATATCAAACGAGAGAAACCCAACCACATGCTTGAAGGAGGTGTGGAGGAGAAGGTGCAGGAAAATAACATGTTTACACCTTACGCTTGCCAATACTGCAAAGAGACCTTCCCCGGGCCGATACCTCTGCATCAGCACGAACGCTACCTGTGTAAAATGAACGAGGAGATCAAGGCTGTGCTGCAGCCCAGCGAGAATCTGATGCCCAACAAACCGGGGATATTCATGGAGAAGAACACCCACTTACCCCCCTCCATGTTGTCCGAGAAGGGACTCAACGCGCCCCTCAACCCTTACAGGGACCACATGTCTGTGCTGAAGGCGTATTTCGCCATGAACATGGAGCCCAACTCGGAGGAGCTGCTCAAGATTTCCATAGCGGTCGGCCTTCCTCAGGAATTTGTCAAGGAGTGGTTCGAGCAGCGGAAGATGTACCAATACGGCAGCACCAGGACGCCCCCGCTGGAGCACAGGAACAACATGGACATGGTCCTTGGGACAAACAACCACCACACTCCAACAAAAGACTCTATGGCAGCTAGGTCCCCTGTGTCTCTGGTCAAACCCCTGGACTGCATCACCTCACCCTCCATCGCCGAGCTCCATAATAACATCAACAACTGTGACAGACATTTGAAAAACCACCACTACGGCGGCAGCGCCAAACCCACGGGTGAAAAGTTGGACCACTCCCGCAGCAACACTCCCTCCCCGCTAAATCTGTCGTCCACATCTTCCAAAAACTCCCACAGCAGCTCATACACTCCGAACAGCTTGACTTCTGAAGACCTGCAGGCCGAGCCACTGGACCTCTCTCTGCCCAGACTCATGAAGGAACCCAAGCATGCACTGACCGTCAAGAGCCGGCCCAAGGTCAACAGCATCAGTGTCGACCACAGCAGCATCCCCTCCCCTCGAGAGCACTTCGAGGAGCCTCTGAATCTGGCCTATCTCAAGAAGGAATTCTCAGGCTCCACCAACAACGGCAGCCTTGAGAAGAGCACCAGCCCCATCTTCGGCATCAACCCCTTCGCCGCCAAACCCCTGTACACCTCGCTCCCGCCTCAGAGCGCCTTCCCTCCGGCCACCTTCATGCCCCCCATGCAGGCCAGCATACCCGGCCTCAGGCCCTATCCAGGCATGGATCAAATGGGCTTCCTACCACACATGGCCTACACTTACGCAGCAGGGGCGGCGACCTTTGCCGAGATGCAGCACAGGAGGAAGTACCAGCGGAAACCCGGTTTCCAGGTAAATAGTCTACCTGTGGTTTTGTGAACGCCCCAGACCGGGACAACCTGGACTCCATTCAGGGGTAATTAAAAGCCACTTAGGACTCAGGAGAGACTCGCTTAGGTAGACTGAACCGACGGAGGCGACGGAGGTCTGGCTGCCGGTTCCTGGCAGCGGTCGGGTTTAAACAAGAACCCCTCAGGAGGAGCTCCACACGGGTCTCTATTGCCCAAACAAGGCTCTAGGAGCTGGGTTCACTCCAACCAGAATATGCAGGCTGTTAGTTCCTCCTCCAGAAGGTCCAGTCGAGGTATTAGAGAAATCAAACGGCATTAGCTTTAAATAAATAACAGGAGCGATAAAATCTGATCCCAGTAAAGCTGTTATTGTTGCAGCTCCCTCTGCTGTGGGTGGAATCCATTAAAGCTTCTCTCCGGGCCGGGCCGGCTCACATCCCGCCTTATTAAATATGGGTGAACAGCCTGTGTAAAAATGACAGAGGTGAACCCCGGAGCTCAGACACCCCCCACTCCACCCCTAGCCCCCCCAACACAACTTGGTTGCATTTTAAAGAGAAGCCAAAATGAGCTTCTTCTTCTACATGTGGATTAATAATGCACAATCTCCATGTTCATTACCAGTGAATGCTGAAGGCTGTTTAACATAGACGGAACCATTTTGATGAAAGAAAGTATTAATAATGTTTCCTATTCTAAGTTATTAAATTAGATTTTAAAAATACAGCTACAGGCGTTTAGTTCCAATTGATTGCAGGGTGATAGTGGTCCCTTCTTAAAACACACGGCAGCCGTCCTCACATTATCACACATATTCATTAAGCAGCTCACTATTGTCCATTAAGGCGCACCTTTTGATTTTAATCATTACATTCAGGGCGCTTCGCAGTAATATTCTTCATTTTTAAGACTAATCTTCGTCATAACAGTGGGTTTTACAGGCAGAATTAGTCCCTGGGAGCTAAATTAGGCCTTGAATGCACCATTATGGAGGAGGATGTCACATATAGACGCTACAGATCTGATAAGGAATCAAAGCGGGTGATTAAACATGACGTTGTGTTCTTGTATACGGCGTTACACGTTGTTAGCATGGCGCTGCCGTTGGTAGCTGTCTGGGATGATGGGGGGGTTGTCAAACTTGATCGAAACAAAATTTTCTTCACACCTTTTTTTCTTGCAGTTTAAGAACCTTTAACGTTGTTTTCCGTCGTTTCCACAGTTACAATCTTCACAAACACATCCTCCTATTTTACAGAGGTGCATTCAGGCGTTTCGGGATTTTTAGGAATTCCTTTTTATTCTTAGAAGTGAGATTTATAAATAAATTTAAAAATCCACATCCACGACTGAACATTTTCTGGTTTGGTTAGCCCTCAGTCTCCCCCCCGACCTCTGACCTCTGACCTCGTCGCCTCTCACTCTCCTGCTCACACCTGTCAGATGAAGTGAAGCCTTTTCTCTCCTGATCACTGTTGCCCTTATTTTGAAGGGGGACCTGCTCGACGGTACTCCAGATTACATGTCAGGGCTGGACGACATGACAGACCCCGACTCCTGTCTGTCGCGGAAGAAGATTAAGAAGACCGAAAGTGGTATGTACGCGTGTGACTTGTGCGACAAAACATTCCAGAAGAGCAGTTCCCTTCTCAGACACAAATATGAACACACAGGTATATACTGTTCTAGACCCTTATTTCCAACCCCATGCTTTTCTGTTCAAATGTTTGCTTTTTCCCAGCTCTATCAGTTGAATATATATATTTTATGTTCCCCCTCTCTCCTCTTCCTCCCTCCTGAGTGCTAACAGCTAACCTGCTTCTTCATCGACAGGCTTGTGAACCAGCGAACGACAAACGTGTCGTCTGTTTACTGCTTTTCGTGTGTCCTTTTTGAATATGAAGAGCTAGCTGAGACGTCACGTGACCGGCGACCGCCAATCGCGTCGTGCCGCGTTCGCCGTCCCGCTATCTTTAAAGACACATATGATTCACCTCCAGACGAGGAGGCAGCGGATCCCTAATGTCGTTATCAGCGGCGTTGCCGCTGATAGATCACATCAGCTGCTCGCCGGCTTCACAGCCCATAATAAGTCTTTTATTTTAGTTATTATACGGAGATCCTCTTTCACTCGGTTGCATCATTTTATTTTATCCGCTATCTGTAGCCGAGCGCTTTTACGCAGCCTTCATGTTATCTGCCTGGACATGAAGAGGAGGGAGGAGGGCGAGCCATCGGAACGGCGCTGCACTCTTTTAAAAAAAACGGGCGTGTTATCTCCGCTGCGCCTGTGCCTCGCTCGGGACGCCGCGCTTTCATGTTCACGTCGCTTACGCCTTGTTTTTAGCAATAATATGAGACTTAGAAGTCCAATAAGGAGCGGCTGCACGGGCCACATGTTGGACAGAAACGCCGTTTGAAACTGGGTGGGGGTGGAAGGGGGGGGGGGGGGTCACACATGTGGTAAGCAGCGTTAAAGCCACAGCGAGATGTTGGCAGCGTCCGACCAGGGCGGGGCGTCGACCACATGACGCATCTGGTCTCGCCCCCCTCGTCACTCGTCAACCCTTCTCGGACTCGTTTGCCGCACCCCATCTGTTGGTAAACGTTGCGTGGCGATGGTGGGTGTGGCGTTCGTGGCTGTGGCATTTTATGGGCGTGGCATTCGCGGCATTTATGGGCGTGTTTTCCGTAACGAGGGCCACTGGACGCCTTCCATCCTCGTCGTTTGATCCGACGCTCCGTGATGTCCTCTCTGCTCCATGCCATTGGATTCATGCCGTTTTTTTCCTTGCCTGTTCTGACTTGTTGTCTGATTTGTTGTCGCCACTCGAGCGCTGCAGGACACTCACGTCCGCCCCTTGTGTGTGTTTTGTGTGTCCGCAGGCAAGAGGCCGCATCAGTGCCAGATCTGCAAGAAAGCCTTCAAACACAAACACCATCTCATCGAACACTCCAGACTGCACTCCGGGGAGAAACCCTACCAGTGCGACAAGTGTGGGAAGAGGTTCTCCCACTCGGGCTCCTACTCGCAGCACATGAACCACCGCTACTCCTACTGCAAGCGGGAGGCCGAGGAGCGGGAGGCGGCCGAGAGGGAGGCCCGAGAGAAGGGCCACCTGGAGCCCACGGAGCTGCTGATGAGCCGGGCGTACTTGCAGGGCATGACTCCTCAGGGTTACCCGGAGCTGGCGGAGCGCGAGACCATCCTGAGACACGAGGCGGCGGTGAACGGCGGGATCAGAGAGGGACCGAAGGAAGTGGACGGAACGTATGCAAAGATGGGACGGAGGGACGTGTTTGAGGAGGAGGAGGAGGAGAGTAAGAGCATGGACACGGACCCGGACACGTTGAGGGACGAGGAGGAGAACGGAGAGCACTCGATGGATGATAGCTCGCTGGACGGCAAAACGGAAACCAAATCGGATCACGAGGACACGATGGAGGACGGCGTGTAAACCACAAGCTTCTCATGTTAAAAAAGAGTTTTACGTTTCTCTCTTTTTGGGTTCAGTATTCTTACCTACTCGGGTTAAAACTGCGTGTTTTAAGCCGGATGTGCACGTGCCTGAAGCTTCCGGGAAGCTTCCTTCACAGACTCCTCAATGGGGGAGGAGGAACCAGACTCCGAATCAATCTGGAGGAGGTGTGGAGGGAAAGGAGGCATGGGTTTGTGAAATAAGCTGCATTATGCAAACCGAACAATGAATAAATGAATACATTTCAAAAAATGTACAGTACTAAGGCCTAAACATGCGTGTGGTGCTAACCTCCTCAGATACACCCTGTGTTCCATAGTATTTATAGCACAACTAGTGACTTGTACAAATTGCACTCCGCTTCTATAATCATGAACAAAAATAATAAAAAGTATTGCCTATGTATATATTTATACAGTGTTGGAAAAAGAGCAGTAGTGTGTGCACTACAATCCTTCAGTATTACCTTCACCCCCCTACGACCCCCCTCCCCCCCACAAACCCACGCTGTCGTCTTAAGTTCTGCCACCAACGTGTTTCAGGCCTGATCAAATCGAACTAAAGCGGCTGTCTGAGGGGCGCGTTTGGACTGGGGGGGTGGGGGTCCGGGCGTGAAGGACGAAACCTTTGGAAGGTGTTTTTGGACAAGAAAAAAGAAGCCTTATATGCAAACCTTTTAACCTGTGTGTTTTCTGCAAGTGCCACCCTCGTATCGTGTAAAAGGAAGGTTACTTTAGTTCACCAGCTTCAGTATTACGAAATGGTTCACTGTTGTTCTCTGAAGCGTCGTGTCAGTATTAAGACTTATAGGCAACAGTTCCTTAGTTTACATTATGTTGTGCAATGTTTTCTCAGTTTGTCAGTATTACACCAAACCAGTTTTTTGGAAACAACGAATTGAATTCATTTTATTTGTAGGTTAAAACATTTATTTATGTGGCCCATTTTATATTTCCTAATTTTATTTATTTCATACTGTTGTGTACAGTACTATAGTTCTTCAATATATAGATATATTTTAGTAAAAAGGAACATGGTGTTGATCATAGGGGCAAATTTTACGTAAAGAGAGCATTTATTGTGTTTTGAAACATTGTGAAATGCGAAGTTTAATCTTATTTTATTTTATTTCCTTGATTTTCCATTTACTGGAAAAAAAAATCCAAAATTTGGGAACTTTTATACAATTGTGAAAACACTGTATTTTCGACTGAAAAAATTCCACTTTCTTCATCTTTGTTTCTTTTTTTAAGCTAAAAAAAATGAAGAGGGACTGTTAAATACTATGTATGATATCATGACTGAAGAAGAATCTTTCCTGAAATGTCTTTGTAAAAGTATTATTGAATTCTTAATTTGTAATTTCTCTTGAAAATGACCCTGCTCGAATAAAAGTAGCCAAATTACAGAGTACCAAACCTGCAGCGCTTCATGTTTATTCAGGCGCCGCCGGCTCAAGTCGCTTCACATTCCCTCCAAAGTGGGAAAAAAAAAACTCCTTTCTCATATCCAGCTCAGGCAAAATGTCTTTTCTCATTATTATGTTAATTCCATTCAGTTTCAGTTCACTTCCTCAAATGGATCCGAGTCAGCTGACCCCGGCCGGCTGATCATTTCCACCCATTTAGGATAAATAAAACAAACACTCCTCATCTTCTCACCTCCTTTATTTAAAGATGTTCTCATGGAACCATTCTGTTAATTTGATAATGTGTTGTTAAGAAAACTAAAGAACCCACAATCCCAGTGTTCAGGAATTAAATGTATTCTTGAAATCATTTTAATTTATTCACAAAAAATACAAAAACAGAAGAGCAATTTAAATTTAAATTTACTACACATTTATATTATTTTACAACATCTTTTTTTTTTTTAAAGCCAGATATTTAAAAGAACTGAATCTAAATCCTGGATTCCCGTTTAAAATTATTTTACAGTGTTTGTGATATTTTATACAAAGTTGAACAATGACATTAAACGCATCAACCTCATCTTTAAATATTAAAGAAAAAAAAAAGGAGTAAATGTTGATGAAGTTCAGCCTTGATTTTATATAGAAATATTTTTTATTCATTTATCAAACTATTTTTTAAAACTAAAATTATGTTTAAATTCATTAACAACCATTTAAGAAAAATTTTAAACATCAATGAAGGCAGAAAAAACAAGGTTTTTAAACGCATCGTCTGGATAAACCTTTTTTTCCTATTTTCTGACGAAGTTAACCAAACTGAGGTGAAATCTTTTAATTCGTGCTGCAGTCGACAACATTTTTTCCTTTTTCTGCTCCTCCTGTTGAAACTTTCCTCCTGACAGGTGGACGCCGCGCCGCCTCTGAAGGAGACGCTCGCCTCTATTAGCCGCTCGCTCGACGCAATGCAGATTAAAAGCAACATCAAAAGGCCGAGATGAAAGCGCCAAAGGTTGAGCGATGCCAAACATCAGAACGCGCTTTGCATATTCCGATTTTCCTATCGATCGGCGCACCAGCGGATCATTCACAGACCATCTGGGAGATAAAAGAGGGGGTCTTAAATGATTAGCTGATGAATTTGATAATGTGCTGTGAACCGCCGCCGTTACTAAAAAAACCAACGCGTCAAGAGGAGGGAATCCTCAGGAGGGTTTCAACCTCTGCTTTTACATTTTGCATCTTTCGCACTCTCATAAAAGCTTGAATCCGATTTCGCAAGCAGCTAAGAGGAAGGTCAAAGGTCAGGAGTGATGTGATGAAATGTTCCTGCAAGCAGCAGGTTCATAGAGGGAATGGGGTTCATTATGTCCCGCAGAGGAGAGGTGGTCCGCCGCTTCCTGCCTGAATGAATTCCACTTGTCGCTCTTTGAATACGGCCTGATGCTGATGTTGATCCGACGGGCGCTGATCAATACCGCCTGAGACTATTAGCGCCAGCTCAGACGAGGACTGCTTTCAATCCCAATCAGGCCTCATGATGTTGCCTTAAATTGATTTTTCAGTTTCGTAATTTTGTTTTCTCGAATAAATTTGTTTTTGAGTGAAGGAAAAACCGTTTCTGCATAAATATTTGAACAGAAAACAGTCAAATATTGAAAAAAGAAAAAAATTGCGGTGCGTGTTTTTATACACCACCCATGTCGTAATCCCCGCAGTTTAAATCCAATACATCAAATAATCTGTCAATCCCATCGATCAGTCGTTTTAAACTCATTTAATCATTTAAAAATTCCCTTTTAAAGCAGATACACACACGTGTTACGATGCGTTCACGGAACTATCTCTCTCTCTGGTTTATCCGTGATGCTGCAGCAGTGGGATGTCGATCTGCTCCGGTGTGAATCGTCGTTGGGAGCGCCGCCCGGCTCGTACGACGTTTAGACGGGAAGAAAAACAACAACATGAGCCCGTAGTAGTAATTCATACGAGTGTCATGCAGCCATATGCCCGGGCCAGATTGCTGGTGTATTTTGGACAGCTGAGCTCTAATGATTCACTGTTGGGGCTCATAGAGACCAAAGCTAAGTGTACATGTTGCCTCAGGCTACTCTGCTGCCTCCACAGATACGCTTCACGCTGAAATCGACTCGCTGGAAACTCTCGGCTGCCATCTTTAATCCGTTACCTGCGTCCTCCCGCAGCCTAAAAGGCCTCGTGTCGCCCTCCTGCATTCGACCAGCGATTTATTCGTTCGTTTCGTCCAAAGCGGGGTTACAACACGGAAAAACCAGGCAGCGCATGAACGTCAGCGCAAAGCAAAAGCGTAATGGGGGAAAAAGATCCGCCACAACATGCGAAATAGAAGCGATAGAGCATGACAGAGCACATGGGGGGGTGGATGAAATTAGCTCTGAGGTTCATTTTTTCCGTCTTGAAGTCGGTCGGAGTCGCCGAAGAGCGGATCAGTCCCCGCAACGAAGCACAAAACCAGTTTCAGAGAGTTTTAGTTCAATCCAAACCTTTTCAGCAGTCTGCCATAGTCTACTTCACCAGGTGTAATTCTAAAAGAAGGTCATGTGACCGGATGGAACTGGGCAAACCTGTTTCCGGTATAAAAGCTAAGCTATCCTGCTTCCTGTCTGATGGCGGTCCACCTGTCCATCCCATCACAGGTGGGCGACGCTGCTGATGCTGGACCCTGACACCACCAGCCTCCTTTAATGATCCGCTGATGCCAGCGATGGGCGGAGAGCAGAGGAGGCGCTCACCCTTTGACCTCATTAAATTATTTACATACCCCCATATGCCACCCGGACCATTCACAGGGCACATGAAGGACGGGCCGGCCAACGAGGAGAGAGAGCGCTCCTCGGACCTGGCATCGGGCGAGAGAAAGTTCAATGACATGCAGGGGGGAAAACGCACAAGTGACCAGCAGGGATTAGCCAATCAGAGCGTCAGAAGACAAGCCAGCTGTTCATTCTGGCCGGAGCGAAAAGAGCCCCGGAGCAGGTGGTGCAGCCCGGTGCCAGCGGTGCTACAGAGGAGGGAATAAAAAGGAGGAGAGGAAGAAAACCATAAAAGAAACTCGTCCTGGCCTAATGTGTGGATTTTACTTTGGACGCCTCTTCCTGCGCCGCCTGGCATTCGATGTTTAGCTCGGTATTAGTCTGCATAAATAATCCACACAAGAATATGTTGGAATGAGGAGCCGCAGTTTTTAATTATTGATTGCTCTTATTACAAAAAACTGATCCAAAGTGAAAACTGAAGGTAGGAAAGTTTAAAAAAATAAAAATAAAATCTAATCGTTAAAATTGAATTAAGAAGGAATTATAGAATTTACTTTTATGATTCCAGTTTTTCTGTTCCACACTCATTGTGTGATTTCCTACATTTCCCAGAATGCATTAGGATCGGCAATCAGCGCTGTGAAAGCTTCATTAACACACCTGTTTATTTCTGACCTTCATCACAGTTATTGTTTTTAGCTGTGGGGGCCACGGTGAGCCGCCGGTAGCGTAAGGCGCCCCCTGTTGGCCAATACTGTAACAAAAGTACCATATCAATAAAGGTAATCCACCTGATGACAGGTGAGAACACCTGTGGACGTCACAGCTGTCGAAACAACTGAGTGGAAAACAAGTTTATTAAATAAAAATTTGAAATGAGAAATTCCTACTTATTGCAGAATTTGTTTGGTAATGGAAGAGTTAAATAGTTGAAGAACCAGGAAGTAATCCGAACATGTTTCACAACAAAATACAAATTTAAAAAACTCTAAATTGAAATAGATAGCTATTAGGTGCTAGCTATGAGACGCTAGGTAACAGTTGCTATTTGGCGCTAACAAGCGAGAGGTATCGGGGCTAACAATCAGAAGATGGCTATCAGAAGCGAGTTATCAGAAGCTAGCTACCAGGCGCTAGCTACCAGGCGCTAGCTACCAGGCGCTAGCTACCAGGCGCTAGCTACCAGGCGCTAGCTACCAGGCGCTAGCTACCAGGCGCTAGCTACCAGGCGCTAGCTACCAGGCGCTAGCTACCAGGCGCTAGCTACCAGGCGCTAGCTACCAGGCCAGTTGTCCTGCTATCAATGCTTATTGTTCTTTCTTACTAGACTTTCGGTCACACTGACCTGACAGATTAGTTTTATGTTTGAATCTCATATAAATATGATTTGACTTTAATAATAACCATCATCAAAGTTAAAGAAATAAAATGTTGAATGATGACAACAACACTTAAGGGTGTAGTTGTGTCGTGGTAGTATCATAGTTTTGTCCAATAAATATAAGAACAACATTAAAACTCAACAACATAACTGGAACATATTACAAGAAAATGTATATTTTATTATGTATTTTATTTTAATATTACGTTATAGTTTATAATAATACAGTTTATTACATTGATAGGCGGTTAAAAACATCATGCAGTCACTGTTATTTTACCTCTCTGAACCTGTCTAGAATGATCTGGATCAGCTTCTTGAGTCTGGATTGAATTATTCACATTTGGTGTTAAATTTTCAGTTCCGTGTTTCTCTATTTATTTGATTTTTCATGACACAAGCCCAGAACGTCTTGTTTGCGTCCAAGCATCAGAAACAAAGACATGATGAGTCTCAGACGACGCTGCGAATGAGGTGAAAATCACATACTAAAAATGAATTTATATCTTCCTGTAATCCTGACATTTATTTCATTTTATTCTCTTTATTTCTTGTTTTTTTTCCATGTTGCATTTGCACCTTTGTTATCCTGAGCGTCGCCATAGCTCGAAGGGAACACTGTTTGTTTACATGCGGTAAATACCTCTATATGTATTTTTAGAGATGTTTGTGTGTGTCAGGAGGATGCTGGGTTAAATCCACGTTGCTGGAACAGATTTTCTCTCTGCTGAACTGTCGCTGCTCTTTACTTACTGTCGCTCTGGTCTGATTAATGAGTGGATTTGTGGCCATCTTTGGTGTTTTCACAGCTCAGAGGTGAAGACACATAAAAGCCAAAAACTTTCTGTTTTTAATAGTTTCCATCGCTATTAGTGAGGCTCAGTCCTTTAATTAAACAGCACTGTTTCTAATGACGACTGGTCACATGACGGCGGTCCTCATGCAGAGGAAATGATCTGTCCATCCGTCCTGCCTCCCCTCCCCTCCTCTCCCTCTGAGGGGTAAGTTATTATGTGTTTTGCCAATGTGTTTGTGGAAATCTTTGATATGCACAAACACAGATTCTAATGCGGCGGCAACAGCGCCTTTTTTGGCTGACAGCTGATTAGGATGCCGGCTCATGGCTGAGTCCGCGGGGCCCCAGCTGGGAGCAAGGAACATCGCTCATTACACATTTTCTAGGAGGGAGGAGGCTAATTCGCACGGCAGCGCAGCATGCCGGTGTAGGTGTAATCATATCATTCTAAATCACTGGTCAGTTACACGGCGGCGAAGCCTCGGCTCGTGCCGGAGGGCCGGCTGGAGCCTGATTAAAGCTCCGCCAAAGACAAAGTGACACGTCCTTAACCTCATCAGAGGAGACGTTAAGCAAACCATCACTTCCCCCGTCAAGGTGCGAGGTTCGCCCCGCCGAGACCCTCAGCCCCCTGAATGGATCTCCGACCTCTTCCTCTTCTTTTTTGTAAATTAGAACTTTCGTCTTGGGGAGCAGCATGAATTTTTTATGAAGGCATCACGGCTGATGGTTGATGGCTGCCTGGGCGTTCCCGTCTCCGATACGTCACTGTCCCCTTGATTAAATTAAACCTTGGCCCCCACCATGTTTGACAAGGAAATATCTGCTCTAATTAAGCGGTATACTTCACCAGAGAATGAACAGACAGTGCAATTCAGGGTTAATGTGGTCATAAAAAATCCATGATTTCTTGCCCTTTGCCCTCCTTTTTTTTGACTTTTCCCCCTGAATTCTAAATTAAAACGCGTCCGTTCTCGCTGTGTATTTTGGTCTTCTGAACAGGCCAATTACTTTTTTGGGGGGCTGCTTTATGATTATTCATGCTAGTGAGACTCCCAGCTGTTAATGGACTAAGCACTGTGTTGTACTCTCTGACTGGAAATAGATAATTACTCCATTGAGGAGCAAGCCTTTGCAGTCCAACCTTCCTGGTGAAGGAATGAATGTCGCGCTACATGTATGTGATTTCTTAAAGGAAGCATCGCCTGCAGGGATTAGGCCCTAATGAAGAAGAAGTTAATTATATTAAGAGTAATTTTCAAAAACAGTTCATGAACTTCAAATTATACTTAAAATTGCTCCTTAATGCTCTTAACTGTAATTAAATTGCCTAATATCTTAAGGAAATGAACATGTTGGACAGGAGCGATGGCTGAAGGGAACTTTTAGGAGTTCAGGGGTTAATGGTCCATGGATGGAGTCTGTAATGTGATATAGACACGCAGTGGGAGGGGCCAGTGACTCGGGGTGCTCCAATCACAATCAGCTACAGCAGTGATTGGACTGCACATGCTCAGTGCAGCTGAGGTCCGTTTGAAGCAGCAGATCAGCTGTTCAGATTGTTGGTTTAGCTTCACTTATGGGTCAAGACCACAACAATGAATAAAAAATTAAAATAAAATCATAAAATAAAATAAGTATGGAGCGTGTCTGATGAGTTATGAGCGTTTAACCTGGCCACACTCTGACAAAAGCAGATTTTTATTGCGTCCTTAAATGAAGGCAGCCAATGAAAGCATGGCCTCAAAGTGAGGTTTACCTCATGCTTAGGACGCGTTCTGCTTCGGTGCTGCGTGGAGTGACAGTGTGTTCCCAGTAGTAAACTTCATGAACTGGTAAGGAGATGAGTGGGCCACACCAGATTGCAGCGGGTCTCACCGTCTTTGTTGCTAAAAAAACTCGGGTTGTGGCACGTTTTTTCCGGACACCTCCGTGCTTCTTGACTACAACTCCTCTCCTCTCCACGGAATTAGTTTTCGTCACTTCTTCCACTCCTCTTCAAGCTGGTGAATCTTCAACACGTAAAGTGAAAAGTGCTTGAGCTGTTGCACATTTTAATCCTCCAAACGGTTGACGACTTGCATTTTCCTGAGCTCCACAGTTGGGGGGGGGGAGGAAAAAAAAAAGCTGGAGAATTATGTGCATTTGTCTGGCCGTAATTAGGTGTATTTCTTCCCTGAGTTTTATTTAATGATTGGCTCCTCCAGCAGGGGCCAGGACTTTTTGAAGCGTAATGATTCTCCTCTCAGGCGACTTAAAAGTTGAAGGGGAAAGAGGTTGAAGAAAGAAAGTGCCGTCATTCTGCAGCTTTGAGTAACCCTTAATCTGTACAAAATTTAGGTTTGCTTTGCTTCTCTGGGATCAAAGACTCACAAGAACATATTATTCAATCACTGCTGGTATGTTAAGGCAGCAGAATCCCATTGTTCAAGTACTTACAGGAGGGGTTCCACCTCAGAGAGGGAGGATGGAAGCTTTCCTAGTCATGCCATTTGTGCAACTGTGCATATTAAATCTACTTGGAATTTGGTGTTGCTGTGACTGTATGTTCTGTGTGGCTGAAGTGCATGTGTAGGTGTGTGCGGGGGTCTTTTTCTCTCTCTCTCACACACACACACTCCAATGCAAAAGTATGCATGCACCGAATACACACGCTCACTGTTACTTCCATCTTTGCTGTGAAGCCAGACCCCCCTTGGCTTTTCTCACTTGTAATCATGTCCAAATTTGCACAGGAAGGCAGGGGGAAGGGGGAGAGCCATGTGAACCTGTGTGGGTGTTATTCCTTTTTGTGTGTGTGTGTGTGTGTGTGCATTTTTTTTTCTCTTTCCAAACCCGAGTCTGATTACTCCGACACCCCGAGATCTAAATCACCTTCTGAAGCCGTCAAATGCGGAGCTTGAAGTTGTTTTTTTCTCTCTGCCCTTTTCAACTAAAAGTAAAATTTGTCTCAGGGATGGAGAAACATTCCATCTGCCAATGAACAAGTGCATAAAATATTAATGTAAAGAATGCAGAGAGAAGTCCTTGCTGCTAGAGAGCCTCATAAGTTGAACAACTTATGGAAAGTTGCATAAAAGCTTCAGAAATATTTGAATAAATTCGCTGTTGGTCCTTCACGGATTCTCCTAAACTCTTTGACCTCCTAGATTCCGGGTGTCAAGGTATTCGCATCAAGCGCTCCTCCGAATGATCAGCTGGATCTCAGAAGAAAGATTTTAATTCCAGGTGCTCTTATCATGAATCGTTTAAAACATCTTTCTGTGTGATGTTTTCAATTTGCTCCACTTAAACTCTTATTTTTTCCCCTTCCACATCCCCATCTCTACGGAGCAATTAATCTGCGATGTTCTCTTTAAAACATTAAACGTGTTAGCGTTTCTTCTTTTATACCCGTGCCTGTAAAGCTTCTTAAACCTGAGCTGATAATTGAAATATATTCTTGAAAAACCTGGGAAAATCTGGCACCAAAATAAATTCACGTGCCAAAGCTGCTTAAACGACTCCATGTCTTTGTGAAATTCTCCAAACTGAATTTTTTTGTTGCCGCCGTGTAATCATGACATCACGTCAAAATTTTAAAAGCCCATGTTCCTAGCTCGGGTCGAGATGTTCTTGGCGTGTTGCGGCCGTTCTCTGTTTCAGTCCGTGTTGCTCTCGGGGCAGCTTGGAGGAGTTTGTGAGTCGTGGCGCGTCGGGGGCCTTTGGCAGCGGCGCCTCCTATCAGCGGGGCCCAGCCGGTGCGCTAGCAGCGAGACCGGAGTGTTCTGACAAAGACATTCTCGCTGGAATTCACATTCGTTTCCCGGGCATGGAGAGGTGGGACCAGGAACGGATGTGTGATGGGAGGGGGAACCGCCATGTCTGCACAGAACTCAACGAAGAAGCCTCCATCTCTTCGTCTTCCCCATTTGAGCGCGGCGCAGACGCTAATGGGAGCTGAAGCCTGCTGCTGACCGTCTTGCCTCAAACACTTTGTCGTCCTTCGCCCAGAAGTTTGTCAAAGAAGTTTCCCCATGATCCGTCTCCCCCCCCCATTAAACAGCCCGCCGCCTCATTTGCGTGATGTTGCTGAGCATCAATCTGCTGTCGGTGACGATGTCGGCGCCGCGGCCGCTGCCTCTGATTCGCTCTGAAGGCTCTAAAGAGCTGCGTGGGGTGTCAGCGCCTATCGCCCAGGCGTGGAGGATGATGATGATGCTGGTCGGACTGGGTGAAGTGGGTCAGGTCCGAAGTGAGCGCACATGCGTGTGACCCATGAGCGGTGGTGGTGGTGGGGGGCGTGGACTCGGGGCGACTCTTGTCCTGTCTGTCTCGGCCGATACGGGAACGCCGGTGGCCCCGGGGCTGGCAAATCACAGGAAGTCAGAGCGACTGGGTGAGAAGTTTGCTACTTTGCACTTCATGTCCGGCCTCCCCAGAGAAGCTTCCAGCACACACACACACACACACACACACACACACACACAGACACCCTTCACTCCCTGTTGCATCCTGTATTCTAAAGCGTGTGTGTTTGCTAGTTTATGACCTTTGCCCTTATGAGACATCATGAGACTCGCAAACCCCCCATTCTGGATCGTCGTTGGTTTGGAGTCGAATCCCGGTCAGACTTCCAGCCTCTCATGATGAAATCTGGTGTCCCACAGGGCGACCAGTTTGTCCACTGGTCTGGAGGAACGTGGAAACTTATGGGCGTCTACGGTATGAGGAATTAAGTTGTCAAAAATTCAGTGAAACACTAAGAAAACATCCCGAGTGGGGCCGACGGCTCCCCGGAATACGAATCGAAACCCACCAACAAGAAGTTGAAAAGACTTTTGCTAATTTGCGAAGATTTTTCTCCGTTGCTGTTGCATCTCTGAAGACTTTTGGGATTCCAGTCAGACATGAGCAATGATTAGATTGCTTCACCCAATTCTTCTATCATCTTTCTCCCAGTGCCTTTAATATGCAAATTGTAGGTATGCAAAGCTGTGATGCTTTTATTTAAAAGAAATGTCCTCAGGCGAGAGCAGTGGGCTTCCAGGGAGAGCTCTGTTTTAGCATGAAATAAATAGTTGTTAAAGGGATCACACGTAGTCGCATCTAGGAAGATGAAAAGCTAATTGACATGAATAATTTATTTGTATTGGTGTATCTTAACGATATTAAACAGCAGAGGAAAAATAAAACTTGGAGTTCAAACATGATACGCCGTCGACGGTGCTTCCTGAATGTTTATTTCTGACTGAAGCAACACCTGAGCCGCTACCTGAAGCAGCCAGCGGCGGTCTGTTCTGTCCTCATGTGACCTACCCCTTCAGGAATCTAAAGGGGTAGTTTTCCATTCTGGATAACGGGGACTAATACATGCAGACAGTGTGAGCTTGTTCCCTCGTAGATCCAATCAAATGATGTTGTGACATTTTCTCGCCCAGCCGGGCCAAAACCCCAGCTCTCAGATTGTGTTAACGCCGCCGTTTGACTCCAGACCCTCCACGTTTAGTCCTACTCCACATCATAGTTAGAATTCAGATGCGCCGGGCTCCAAACGAAGACCCCTCTGATTAGAGCCACCCCACAATGCCCTCCTTTGTCTGGGTGAACTTTTAACTGCGTGGGCCGCCCTTCGACGGTGGCGAGCTGCAGCGAGGAGTCGGCAGCCGGCTGGAATATTTGACATTTCTTCCTCATGACAGCTTGTTACTACTCCCGTTCCGTACTGTATGCATCCTCTCTGTGTGGACCCACGTCTCCAGTGGCAACACAAAAATCTGATTTGGATGACAAATACTTTCCGGCTCTGGAGTGTGGACCGTTTTGGCAAACTCCACCCCAGCTCGTACTGAACGCGAGGCCTGAGCGGTGCTTTTCAAGGACTGTTTGACATCCGCTGGGCGTAAATGTATTCTTCAGGGACCGAGAGCATGGTTAGGATTAAGTATGAGGGGCCTTTTCTGAGTATAATATAGACGAAACAGGACCTCAGAGAATACGAGTGAGGCATAAAGCTTTATTTCTGTTGTCACATGAACACTGCAGCTTCGGAAAGCCTTCAGATTACCTTGGATAAAGTAGCTTGTAGTCTATTCCCGCTCCCCTTCCTTAAAGGTGCACGAACAGAATCCGCTGCACTCATTTCTTTATATTTATAACAGCTCAAATTCAATTTACCAATACATATTTTCAATTTGAATCATCCCGTAGTCTCAGAATACAATATTTTCTGGACTATAAGGCGCACTGGACTATAAGGCGCACCTTCAATGAATGGGCTATTTTTTAACCTTTTTCCATATATAAGGCGCACTGGATTATGAGCTTGTTCCCTGTTGGTTTTTGAGAAAATTAAAAGCTTTAGGTGCTTCTTATAGGGCGGAAAATACCGTACTTCCACAAACTCTAAGAAATAACGAAAAAAATAACGTCACCAGCACGTTATTTTCTGACATGACGATTCACGACTCGCCATCCGTCAGACGTCTCGAAAACCTCCGCCATGCGTTTCCCATCGACTCCGAGGCCGGTCGGACGCGGCCCTCGCCGCTGTTTGTCGGAGCGCCTTTTCTGCTTTTCACTTCAAAACAAGTGTGATCATACAAGCTCTCAGCTATTAAATCACACTCTGAGCCCTAAAATGTCCTCTATTTTGAAGTCACGCGGCGCTCAAATGAAACCCAGCTTGGTAATATGAAGCAGGCGATGGATCCTCACAGCTCTTCTGGACCGAATAGCAAGTGTTAAATGAGAGAGGAGTGGAGTCTTTGAATAAAGAAATACATTCTTATTGGGGAGGTGAGGGCTGACAATGAACCCCCTCGCTCCGAGTGGAGCCTGCGAGAGGCCGACTTGTTCATCCCTTGTTATGCCGCTAATGTGAATGATTTAAGGGGGAATTATGCACATCTCAATGCGCCTATAAATGACATTATTCATGCACAGGTGCTGCACTAAGCTGCTCCTGAATGATAATTAAGATAATCTTTCTCTTTTTTTTCTTCCTTCACGCTCACTCCCCTCTCTTTTCTCACGGATCCACTTTGTTCGGGCGATATCTCCTGTGTCAATACCTCACTAGACTGCAGCCCCTCTCCCTCTCAGCCATTGTCTGATCCTCATTCAGCACTAAAACCCGCACTAACAAGTGAGACCACGTCTATGTTTCTCCCCCGAGCCCGACGGTATTTCTGAGAAATAACGTGCCAAGTTGAATTAAAGTGAAAGAATTAGAAAAAAAAAAAAAAAAAAAAAAAAAAAACTTTAGCAAGGCAGAAACTTGGCTGCGGCGTTCCCGAGGGAATTCACCGCGCAATGAATTTCTCAAACGAGAATATGAAGACATTGATGTCGAGCACTTTGCATATGATAAGCTCTTTTTCCATAAAGAGAAATGATTAGTTTTTTGGAACGGTTAGGAGATGTTGCTATGGAAAAAAAAATATTCCGCGCTCTCGGATATTAAGGACATTTAGAATACATTAAAAAAATAGAGGAATCACCGTAGCTAAAAAAAAAATTTTCTGATAAAAATTGACGAAAGCTGGGTTTCACACGGAACGGGACGCATGAATCCCGTCCTTCCCGATCTGTGTGGACGGTAGCGGGACGTTGGAGCTGGTGAACGCACCTTCCTTTTGTGCTAACCCGGGGACCCGGGAGGCCGATCTCTCTGCGGTAAACAGTGAGCAATGATTATCGCCGCTCGCCGAGAGGAAATCCAGCTGTATTGTTTTAGCATGGCCACTTGTTTACCAGACTCTCTCTGCTGCTTGATTCGGTTTTCTTTTTGTGTGCGGATCGCTCGTTTTGTGAGTACTTTTGTGATTTTCTTGTTGTGTTTCGCTGTGAGTTTTGCTGTCTCTTCAGGGCCGCGCTGTGAGGGAAGCCATCCAGCGTCTCCGCGGCCGGCAGCTGGCTCCCATTACCCCCGGCTTTTGCCACACCCTTTGATTTCGAATAAACACACTCGGTACGGATACTCCGGCAGGGACAAATAGGAGCAAAATAATTCATAACATTTGTTTTAAGTCGCACTGGCTGCCAGACAGGCGGGGTTATTGTTTGACTGTCAGGTAAGTGTCCATCAGGGGAGAGGTTACATATGAGAGATGAAAGCCTGTATTGATGAGCCTGCGGGGATTTGAACTGCGTTCATCTGTCTGAAGAGGATTAGCGATTTTCAGCTTGTTCTGATTTGCTGGGACTCTCCATCAGCCTGGTTTCGTGTGCAAAGGTTTGCATCTTCTGCCCACCTGAGGCTAACATCCAGAACCCAACGCTAGCAACAAGACGTTAGCAGGAGGACGTTTCATTTAAAAAAATCAAATATGTCGATGACAACATGTTTTTGTTCTGAGGAAAAAAAAAAAACTTCATCATTTTTAGTGTTTATTATGATGGAAACGACGATGCTGGAGAGAGTTCATTTGATTTATCCACCTGGTTAATGCTGGGTGATGCCACAGTAGGTCCTGTTCTCACCTTAGAACTGGATCCTAACAACAAAATGAACAATCTGAAGTAAAAAAAAAAAAATCCAAATTAAAATTAAATTAGAGACACGGTGAGGCCGAACAGGAGCTCCTGTTCAGGAAACATCTCCGACCACCGTCCAACATCTGTCAGCGCTGCAGAATTAACTTCCTCTAAAACCCAGATTTCCTCCTGCAAATGACACTGAATCATATATATTTGAGCCGTGCCTCCTGGCTACAGCGCGTCCTGAAATGTCTTTAATGAGGATGAGGGTGAGGATTGTTAAGGAAGCTGGAGCAGCTCCAGTTCTCAATGAGAAATAACCCGGCAGAAAAGGTTAGCTTTAAACACAAACACTTAAATCTCTGCTTCTCCTTCGCACATTTTTGGATCCCAGTGTTTTTTTAACCACAAATACCAAAGTTTAAGAAGCTTTTTGAGGAAAGAGAGCAGGAAGGAGCTTCACACCTGAGCGCCGGCAGTCTGTAACGCCAGCACCGATGATAAACGAGAGCTTCCGTGTCTCATATTGGCCTGCAGGTCTGAGGGAAACCCCCTGGCAGCTATGAGAGCATCACAGAACCTAAATATCACACATTAGCATCAGATGCTGCGTTCTGTCAGGAACGGCTGGCCGTGCTTCTCCTCATCTGGAATCAGGTGTCAGTCTCCATCTTCACTTGCTTTCAAAGCACCGGTCGGTGTCACCCGCGTCTAAACCCTCAGGTTCGTCTTACAGCCGCTGTCCGGCTGCAAGCGGGAAGGTTCTGCATCCCGCGTTTGGCTCGGCTCCGCCACCCCCCACCCCCCCACAGATGTGCGTACAGATGTGCGTTTTGGTGTCATATCATCTCCATCTCAAAGATCATACGCAGCTAAATCAAGCAAACACAGGAGAGGATTTGTGCAGGGGGGGGTGAAACATCTTTGTTCCTCTCCTTCAGAAAGCTGTAGCTGGCCCGCCTTCACTGAAGCCTACAGGATGTGCCTGATGTTTCCTTGGCAAAGGAAAAGGTAAAAATAGAGAAGATTCATCTGGTTTGAGTTCCGTGGCACCACATTACTTTAGGGGTGACTTTTTTTTTTTTTTTTTTTTTTTTTTTTTTCCTGCTCAGTCCTGGGCCCTTTTGTGTGATTGAAGCTCAAACAGACCAGGAAATGCAAATAATCCCAGTTCTGAAGACGTCCAATGACGTGATTGTTGGGACGGTACGAGGAGGCCGAGCGGCTCGCCACATTAAAGGCCGAGCTGGAGCAGGGAGATGAATGGAGACTGGGTTAAGTTAAGCGAGAAGAGAGCACTTCAAAGGCCGCTAGGTTGGCTGCCATATTGAGAGTGACTAGATGTGTCTTTTATTAATAGCATTCACCCGAGTCTCTCGTTTCTCCTCTCAGCTCGTTCTATTGTTCTTCAAGACTCTGCAACGTGGGGACAGAATGAGCAATTACTCTTAGATTACATGTGAGGGAGGCTGCTGAATGATTTCATGTTTGTGTGTGTTACACGTCTGCTTTGCTATGATTTTAAAGGAGCGTTCCGACTCCGTCCGGAGCCCCTGTTCCAAATAGAAGAAGCAGAGACGCTCAGGCTCAAGATTTCCAGACATCCAGAGGAATTTTTAAGAGAACGTTGGGGGTCCTGCTTTGTTTTTCCGGTGACCCAAGTTTTTGCTCCGCATTTAAAAACTCATCAATTATCATAATAATTTGGCAGCAGTGTTCCTTTCTCGCTCGCCGCCGTACAGAAGTGCATCAGACACCATTTCAGAGCTGATTTGCATATTATGATGCCAACGCTGCCCATCATCCCTTCCCCTCATTAAACATCCAGTATCTCGCCTTCTTTTTCGTCCGTTTTTAGAAAAAAAAAAAAAAAACGAAGGAGGAAAAAAATCTTGATACAGCCGCTTTAATTCTTCTCGGCGGACTTGTAATTGGCGGTTTATGTGATTGGCTTTTACTCCGTTCGCTGCTTTCCCATAAATCCTTGTCAATCTAAAGTCATTGCAGCGTGTTATCGAGCAACAGAAACAAATAACCGCACAGTAAACATTCCATAATTGACTGTTTAGGAGCGTGATCATCAGTTGGGTTTTGATTCGGGGGGATGTAATCTGCTTTTTCAGGCCGTCCGAGCAGAATGGAGTAGAGCGTTAATGCAGCTCTAACCTCTGAGCCATTTATGCTTGTTGAATGTACTTGTAATGATTAGGTTTGAAAGAGCCATGTTTTATCAATGGCCAACACAAGAGTTGACAATCTTAAGACCGTCACTAGAAATAATTAGGATCTATTTGAATGCTGAGAGTGGTGCACGGCGCCGAGACAAGAGTTAAGCTTGTTAACGAATGTGGTGCACGATTAAATACCCCCCCCCCCAGCCCCATGTTTGTGTTTTATCACCTGAAAATTGATTATAATTTGCGTTTCTTGACCGTAAACTTTCAAAAATGTGTGCCGGCTTTAATTGAAAAATGCTCATCCCAAATCCCGGCGACGTTTTTTTGTGGGGTTGTAAATCGTCCCCCCCCCCATCCCATCCCCAACAAAAGATCGAAAGTATTTTTAGTTCCCGCAGATCCCACGTGAAACCTGAGCTGGCGACATGGTTGAAATTAGTCCGCGCTGCTTATTTGAATGTTGCCCCCCCCCCCCTTTCCGTCTCCTGCTTTTCATTTCTCCACATAGTTTAACATTAAAAATCAGGTCAACCTTTAAGATTTATGAGCAGAGAGGAGAAAAAAAAAAGAATTAATGGTATGCTATTTTTATTCCGTCAGTCGTCTGTTAATTTGGTATGACCTTAGTCAAAGGCGGTGAAATAACAAACTCTACTTACTTCTCCTCGCAACCAAAAACCCCTGGTCTCTCATGTTTGCTTGGGCATTCTTTAACTGTTATCTGCAAAACTCAACACGCCGCATGTTCGAGACATCTGTGCCGCTAAGAAAACCCAAAGTCTTTCATCGCGTTTCACAGCGTATTGTTTCAATTAGGCTTTTTTGTTTTATGAGTCGACAATAAAACGGCTCCTCGAGCAATATTTAGACACGTTCGCAAAATATGTCCTGACAGCCAAATCAGGCCTCCCGGTCGCAGGACGATGTCGGAGCAGCGGCAGGGAACGGCGACCATGAAGGTCGGCGGGTTATCCCCCCCGAGCGTCTTTGTCCGGTTGCCGAGGCGGAGGTGCGTCACCTCCTTTTCTTTCCCACCTTTTTCTGTCCCATGAGGTCCCACTGTGACTCTCCTCCTGACAGCGTCCAAACTCCGCAGCCTGAGAGGACCCGGCAGCTCAGAGACCCCCTATTGAAGCGTCCCTGCAGGGGTTTTCTTCACAGAGAGGCCAGAGGGGAGGGGGTGAAGGTGAAAGTTTGGCACCCGGGGGACGGGTCTCCAACAGCGGGGGCTTTTGTTGGGCGCCGCGGTCAGCCCAGGTGGCCTCTGACCTGACCTCTACTCCCAGGGAACCTGTGGGCAGAGACTCTGAGACGAAGCCAGGGAAGGAACCGGCCAAGGGGTGGAAGAAAGGACGGGGATGGAGGAAGGGGATATTGGGGAGGGACGGCGTGAAACAAAGTGTTCAGAAATAGGTCAACCAGTATCTCATTTTTCTTGCTAAGCTTGTAATCACCCCTGACAGGCTCACTGTGGAACAGGCTATTCACTGGGAATTCAAGGCTCATCCTTGAATTGTGGGCTCTAACCACCCATCTCATGATGTAAAGGAACATTTAGTAGATGAAGCTCTTTGTTCTCTCTTTATTTTGCTGACGAGGGAAAGTTGCCCGTGTTAATCTGCGTCCTGGAAACACCTTCCTGCAGGGCAAACCGTCCTTCCTTCCCTTCTTAACTTTTCTAGTCGTTCTCCTACTGGTTTACTGGATCAACCAGAGGAACCAAGACTGTGCTTACTTGTAGTTTTGCTGGGACTGACCTTTAAATCTTTTCATGTGTATTTTCTGCAGGAAAATCAATGAACTCTTGATGAATTCCTCTCAGAAGTAGATCAGAAATGGAAACAGCCTGGAAATAATTGCGTCCCGCTGATGAATGCTCATCGGGAAGATTTAAATGTGATCTTGTTAAGCCACCAAGGGACTGAATCTTGCCCATGGGTGACCGAAGGATACTCTGGCGCTAATGAGGTGTGCACAGGCCCCGTGGGTAATGGCAGTGTCACGCCAGAGCTTTTTGACCCCCCTGGGGAAGACGTACAGTATGGCCCAGGCCCCCCCTCACCCCCACCCGTCCGCTGGCATTCATTCGACGCAGAAACAATAACACACATTGACCATAAAACTGTGTTTTCATTGGTAATTTTGATCCCTTCCACTCTAAATACCCATTTTAATATGTGCTTTAGCCATTATGTCTGTGTTAATAAGAAGTCTCTTTGAGAATGTGCCCATTGTGGAGTGAGTCTGTTAATTATGACAGCTCAAAGTGCTGCTGTATTCTACCGACTCCCTCATAAGAAGCATGATTATTCATCGCCACGATAAGAATTAATATGCAGCGAGGCATCCTCCCTGAGAAATATCCCGCTTTTTTTTTTTTTTTTTTCTCTCTCCCACCAAATTTGAATGCTCCAAATTACACATTCAATCCATCTTTGTTTGTGTGTTTAACCCTGTTAAACATGGCGCCTCTCAGTGACTTTAAAAGACCCGTGGCTTATTGGACGTGGTGCTTGCATCGCTAAGTGACAATTTGGATTGTTTGCCATCAAATAAACACTTTAATGCATCTGGGGATGTAAACAAATGTTCATTCTCTGCCGCGCATCTGCTGGAAAATAAATCCCCAGCTCGGTCGAAGGCCAACGCCCGCCCCGGGCGGAGCGTTCTCACCTGCTATATTGGATATGATTGGGCGGCACGCTGATGTGATGGACGGGCGTCAGCTGAAGGAGGTCAGGAAGAGAGCGGCACAATGAGGAGAGGCTCTAAGCCCTAAAAACTATAATGGTGCAGGGATCAGAAACCCCTGCTGTTTGTATCCAGAGCATTTAATCAAACTGGCATTAGTTCAGCGCTGCAGCTCAAACTTTGCTTACCTCCCAATCCCGGCCCTGAACTCCAGATTGTTGACAGGAGCTCCCGATTCAGCCATAGACTCAGCAACTAAAAGGATAAGATGGGCTTAAAGCGCTTTTTATAACCTGGCTATTCACCCTGACACCCTGTCGGTCCAGAGGACACACTGATCCAACACCTGTCTGACAGTCGGGGAGCCCGCGGCGCCCTGAAGGAGGCGTCACAGCCTGCTGACTCGGCTGTTTTTGAGGTTTTAAGGAGAAACCATCGCCTCTACTAGATCACCGCCTCTACCTCTACTCTCCTTTGACATCACCGTGCTCCTAAAGTACCCTGAACGTGGATTCCATGTCGCCGGATCAGCTTCCAGCTGGTTATCATGTGTCTACCCGGCTCCACATCCACGTCCACCCTTTTCCCGCTTGTTTGCGCCGCCGCCTTCAAACGGTGACATCAGCTGCAGAAAATAAATCCGAGGTAGCATCCGACTGGCTCGAGAAAAACCACCGAGCGTCCACCCCATCGGAGCGATCATGTGATCCCCCCTGCAGCCAGTTCAGAGGCTGCACAGAGTGTGCGTGTGTGTGTACGCACGTATCTGCAATATTATAACCGAGAATCATGATGCAAGCCTTTCGCCCCAGAGTGTTTTTGAGCTCATTTTCAAATGGTAATTTGCCTTATCCGAAGCAAACTCACTGAGTGTAAGTAAGTGATTATTTGCATGGCTGACAATCATTCGGCACGCCTGCGGTCTTTTTCCAAACTGCTCCAGTTTGTCCAGTGTTTGAAAAGAAAAACCTACTTCGCGACGGGGCCGGCTCTCTTTGAAATATCCTTTCATTTACCTTATCATTAGACGCAAACGTTGCTCAGTTTACGCCGAGCGAAAGGAAGAAAAAACGCAGCCAGCACTTCTTCACAAGGCGCTGCAGCCGAACAATGTTTGTCTGCTGAATAAAGACGCCGTTAATGATTCTCAACAGCTGCTTTTACACTTTTTGACATTCCTCCCTTTAATTCCTCTCGGGGTGTTAGTGTTCGCTCCTCCGGCTTTGGATATTTACTGAAGATTCTGTGCTCTCGTCTAATTGGCTGTTATCACATTAGAAGCATCTTGTTGGACGGTAAAGTGCAGTAATGACAGGATGCACCGACAGCAGAACAATGCAGTGATTTAGTATCTGGACTCCCCCTCAATCACACTCAAATGTCAGCCACAGACTCATCACTGCCCCTAACCCTGAGCATGCCCTAGAGACACACACACACTGAACACACTCACACACACTGTACACACACAGTACCAGCATGAAGGCGTGAGGGGGAAGGAAAGCCGCGGTTTTTAAGAGTCTCACTCGGAGTGAACTCTACGAAGCTGTTTTTGGGATGCTGCACCCTTTCCTCACCCTCGTAACCCTCTCCTCTGACGGAACAATTAAAAGCCTGGCAGATATAAAGCGTCGCTATTCAGACAAAGAGTGGTAAAAACAAACTCGTGAGCCTCAACCGTTCAGGACTTTGTTCGTGTGCAGCACTCGGAGAGCACTGAGAAAACCCTCGGGGTAATTAGCATATAGAAAAGTGAAAGTAGAACAATAGAGACGAGGCCCACCAGGCTGCATTCAATACATGTCAATAACAATCTGATGTAGGTTTGCCTTCTCCACCGGGAGGAGCGGGAAAGGGGGGCCACAAAACTCATAGGAGTCCTTCATTTGCCATGCTCATCCATCAATCAGTATTTAGGACATTGGCAAGTGGTAATTTAATAAGCAGTGACCTGGGCTGGCAGGAAGGCGGCCTGACAGACAATACAAACTCATTTATCATGAGCGAGCGATGGAGCTGTGGGTCCTCACTCTGATCTGCTGATTGTTGCTTCGCTGAGGGGGTGAGCGAATCAAACGTTCAAGGCCCGTCTTAAAAGGACGACACACCTTTTTCTCTTAAATCTACGTTGGATTGACATCAATGGACCACAGTCTATTACATGTTGTTTTAAATATTTTGACAGACACATTTTTGGTATCCATGGAAACCTTCCGGACTCAAATACCGACCAGATTTTATTTTTAGTTGTCATCTTCATCCAGGATGATGCTGGCTTACCTGCGTCTGCTACTGCAGTTTGTGATTTATTTTTAGTCGCCGTGGTGCAAAATCTTTTTCCTCACTTCCACCACATGTTGCATCCATTTCCAGCTGATCTCCAGAGGACTGGAGGTGATTAATTATTTCCTTTCACGTCTTTATTTGCAGCCCGGGGTCAGTTTGATACGCGGGCATTGTCTTTTGTTTGGCGTAAACCCTGGGTCTTTATCTTTTTGTCACACCTCTGCGAGCAACTGATTGCATCACTGCCAAAATTGCAATCAGTGGACGGTTGTCCACATGAGCTGCCATTATTCCACGGCGTGTTGAGTCGCCGATGACTCGCCCAGCACGCCCAGTTTAACTCCTGAGGAGACTGGAGGAGCTCTAATGTGGCTTTTATTGTGCTGTAATCATCTGGTGTTTGTCTTTGTGCCGTCTCCTTCTTCTTCTTCACTTTGTGCTTTACTGTCTGATGCCTGCTTTGTACTGCCTGTTGTACTGCCTGTGTTGTCCTGTGTTGTACTGCCTGTGTTGTCCTGCCTGTGTTGTCCTGCCTGTGTTGTACTGCCTGTGTTGTTCTGCCTGTGTTGTACTGCCTGTGTTGTACTTCCTGTTGTTCTGCCTGTGTTGTACTGCCTGTGTTGTACTGCCTGTGTTGTACTGCCTGTGTTGTACTTCCTGTTGTTCTGCCTGTGTTGTACTGCCTGTGTTGTCTTGCCTGTGTTGTACTGCCTGAGTTGTACTACCTGTTGTACTGCCTGTGTTGTCCTGTCTGTGTTGTACTGCCTGAGTTGTACTACCTGTTGTACTGCCTGTGTTGTACTCTCTATACCTCTTTACCGTGGGTCAGAGAGGACTGCAATTTTATCTGTGCTGTATGTCGTGCATATATGGTACACTTAACAATAAAGCTGACTTTGACTTGACCTTGAAAGTGAACTAATGCTAATGCTAACCAGGATTCTGGTGGATCTGTGACATCACTACCAGATTGTCCAATCGGAACACCGGATTAGACCAGTGTTGATCATCAGTAAGCCTGTGGATCAATGGGGTTGTGATCAGTGAGGTGCAGAGGGAATCTCCTCATCATAACCATTAACGAGGATTTGATCAGTTATTTATTCCTTTTTGTTAAGAGACTTCAAACCTGCATCCTGTTTGGTTTTGATCCATTAGTCAGATAATTGTTTCTCCTCTTCCTCGCTCCGCTTTGTGTTTCCGAATCGCTGGCAGCCCAACAATTTTATTGCTTAGTCAAACCTCCTTGTCCATTTTTAAATTGCCTATTGAGCGGACATCTCTGCGGAATCACTGGCCGCCGCCGCCATCACCTTCACGCCAAGGAAAGGGTTTCAGGTATTTACTCTGCAGAAAACATCCCCATGTAATTTAATTGTCAGATGACACAAATCATGTCTGTGTGTACGTAAAAGACACAGTTTCATTACCCCAAGGCACATAAAATCCATTTAAAGCCCATGATAAGATGTCATAAATGCATCTCGGCATGTGTAAATATCAGCTTAATTTACGATTCCAGGAGAAAAAAAACAGAATTTATTACAAAGGTATGGGAATAAACAGCTCGTGGGGATCAAACCTGTGACAGCGGCGCTGACAGTCGTGATGAATCTCATTGGCGTCAGGTGAAAAAAGAAAAAAAAAGCATGCTGTCTGATTTAAAGTGTTGTCATTTTTTTTTTTACATGTAATGTTCAGACAGAAAAATACCTTTCAACACTTGTCACTTGGGAAAAGCAACAATTCTGCTGTTTGTGAATCTACTGGAGGTTTTTCTCACACGGCACTTTGCAGGTGATAATTTGTCTTAGAGTTGTGCATCTGATGTCGGCGTTGAATGAAGCATCACCTCGCATTTTCAGTAGCTTTTTTCTTTCTTTCTTCCTCTCAGCGTATTATCATTGCACATGTCAGCAGAAATCATGAAATTAAAAAGGGACCTTGTGTAAATTTTCACCCCAACATTTCCCTCTATTAGCTGCCTGTCATTCAAACAGTGTGGGTGAGACATCTTTGTCTTCTTCTTCCTGAGAACGCCGTTAAAAAGATCCCCTTTAATCCGGTCCGGCTGAGCTTCTGATTGGACGGGAGGTCAGATTTGAATCTCATACATGTAAAAAAACGTTCAAAGTCGACGTCCTGATGGCAGTGGAGCCGGCCCGGCAGCCGGCGGCTGGTTTAAATGAGGTAACCTCGCTGGGATGTTCCAGTTCAGCTGACCCGATTGGACGCTTTTCAGTTGGCTTCAGTCGCTGAAGCCAATAAAAACCAGTTCCAGCTGTGACGCAGATCTTTTGATTTGTTAACTGCCTGAAAAGAAAGCTACGCATCAGTTGCCCCCCCCCCTCAGTGGAGATCTGTCGTTCAACGCTCTGATTGACGAGATGCCGTCACATGACGAAGACCCCCAAATCGGTTATTTTAGCATTCAGCTCTTTATTCGTCGAGTTTTAGGGGTAATAGAGGCTCACTCTTTTGTTGTGTTTGTGTAGCCTGGCTCTGATTGGTCGAATCCTGCAGCAGCACAGGTGCGATCCTCTTCCTGCCTTGTGAGGCGCGTTAAATGCTACCTGCTATCATCTCCTCCGCTCAGGGACTAGCGTCACATCGCTAACAGCTGAGCCCCCCTCCTGGTGTTTATATGTGTAAGTCACCTGGAACCCTCGTGTAGATGGGGGGGGGGGGTATCAACGGGGCGCAGGTTGCACTCCAGGCCCCAGGGAGCCATCGCCTTGTAGGGAGGGGGGGAGCTCACCGCACATCCTCGCGGCTCAGATGGGATTACAGGTTGCTAACACTCGATGACACAAGCTGTTCCCAACATCTCGCCCACCTTGTGTGCTGAACACACGCCCGCGGAAGCCGCGTTCACATGCACCGAGCCCACACACGTGTTAACTCAGTCAGAAAATTAAAGTTGTGTGTGCATGCTGGCTCGGCGCACACGCAGGGTAAATAGAGGCGCGCATATAGCATTACACACACCTATAGCGCCAGCACTGTTGTGCATTTCCACATATGTCTCTGCAGACACACACACACACACAGCTCTCTCCCGGGTAATGGAGGCAGTGTGTGACATGACGCCCTCGTCCAGAGACTCTTTTATTTATTTTATTTTTTATTAAGAAGCCAGACGACGCCAGGATCGGATGAATCCATCACCGAAAACATGACCTCACCTGATTCAGTGCTGTCCTCTGATTGGCTGGCAGGCGTCTGTAAATACAGTATTTTCTATTAGGCGCACCTAAAAGCCTTTAATTTTCTCAAAACAAACGAAAATGCGCAACACTTTTGTTTTTGCTCCCATTTTTCATGAGATGGACTTAAAGATCTATAATTCATTCCAGAGACACAATATTACCATTTCTCTCAAACATTGCTCACAAATCTGTCTAAATGTGTGATAGTGAGTACTTCTGCTTTGCTGAGATAATCCATCCCACCTCACAGGTGTTCCACATCATGATGCTGATCTGACATCATGATTAGTGCACAGGTGTACCTTATACTGCCCACAATAAAAGGCCACCTTGAAATGTGCAGGGTTTTTTTGCTTTATTGGGGGTCTGGGGACTCAGAACCAGTCAGTATCTGGTGTGACCACCATTTGCCTCATGGCCTCTGGATATTAGTGGGAACTGGTACACGCTGTCGTATACGTCGGTCAAGCACATCCCAAACATACTCAATGGGTGACATGTCCGGTGAGTATGCTGGCTATGTAAGAACTGGGACATTTTCAGCTTCCAAGAATTGTGTACAGATCCTTCAACATGGGGCCGTGCATCATCTTGCTGAAACAATGTTCATGTTGATGTTCATGGATGTACGGCACAACAATGGGCCTCAGGATCTTATCACGGTATCTCCGTGCATTCAAAATGCCATCAATAAAATGCACCTGTGTTCTTCGTCCATAACAGACGCCTGCCCATACCATAACCCCACCACCACCATGGGCCACTCGATCCACAACATTGACATCAGCAAAGAGCTCACCCACATGACGCCACACACGCTATCTGCCATCTGCCCTGAACAATGTAAACCGAGATTCATCCACGAAGAGAACACCTCTCCAACGTGCCAGACGCCATCGAATGTGAGCATTTGCCCACTCAAGTCTGTCACGGCGACGATCTAGAGTCAAGACCCCGATGAGAATGACAAGCATTCAGTTGAGCTTCCCTGAGACGGTTTCTGACAGTTTGTGCAGAAATTGTTTGGTATTGCAAACCAATTGTTTCAGCAGCTGTCTGAGTGGCTGGTCTCAGACAATCTTGGAGGTGAACCTGTTGGATGTGGAGGTCCTGGGCTGGTGTGGTTACACGTGGTCTGCAGTTGTGAGGCTGGATGGATGTACTGCCATATTCTCTGAAACGCCTTTGGAGACGGCTTATGGTGGAGAAATGAATATTCAATGCACGAGCAACAGATCTGGTTGACATTCCTGCTGTCAGCATGCCAATCGCACGCTCCCTCAATGCTTGTGGCATCTGTGGCATTTTGCTGTGAGACAAAACTGCACATTTCAGAGTGGCCTTTTATTGTGGGCAGTATAAGGTACACCTGTGCACTAATCATGATGTCAGATCAGCATCTTGATATGGCACACCTGTGAGGTGGGCAAAGCAGAAGTGCTCACTATCACACATTTAGACAGATTTGTGAACAATGACAAAAATGGTAATATTGTGTATCTGGAATGAATTATAGATCTTTAAGTCCATCTCATGAAAAATGGGAGCAAAAACAAAAGTGTTGCGTTTATATTTTTGTTGAGTGTATTTATTTATTTTGATAGGCCGCTCATTGAAGGTGCGTCTTATGGTCCAGTGCGCCTTATAGTGCAGAAAATACTGTGAAAACACATCATACCGTGTGTGATGACCTTTAATCAGGTATTTTGCTGTGTTTATCAGGGATAAATTTGGAAACTAACTTTAATGACCTGCTTTCGCCTCGTCCGGCCGGCTCCTCGGGCCTCCCTCGCGGGATAAATTAATCTTCTCCTCTGTCTCCTCCTCTTGCCCTCTCTCTGCCCAAAGTTATTTAATATCCAGGCCCGATTCAGATTCATTATTACCTGCTCGCCCCCATGCTCCTCCCCAGCCCCTCCAGATACCACTTTGAAAGACCACCGTATCTCCGAGGCCTAATTAGAATTGAAAGTCTGCTTTAGAATCGTCAACTCTCACCTCCAGCCCCGGAAAACTACGCCTTGAATTTCAAATACGCCCCCGTGGTGCAGTTGTTACCGGGTCTGTAGGTGAACGAGTGAACGCTCCCGTTTGACTGCGAGTGAATTATTAGAAATAGAGATTCTGGTGTCGTTTACCTCCGCCTTTATAAATGATACCACCGAGGGTATTTTCCAAACTCAGCATGTGGCTGCTAAACATCCCAATCCATCAGTCCTGGATGTTTTCGGGGGGTGTTTAGAGGTTTGGGGGGGGGGGGGGTGCGGCAAGGGAAAAGACGGTTTGTTGTCACACTTAAGGAAGACATGAAATAGAGTGTCCTTAACTTAATCACCACCTTGTTTTACTACATTTGCATACATTTGCATATTAATTGGAGCGCCGATTAAAATTGGTTTTGTAATTTTAATTAAGTGTCCACAAAGGTATATGATTAGCACTGTTTAAAATACAGCCTGACATAACTGGAGTGAAAAAAAAGGCTCTTTGCTGCAGATTCCTCTCCTCCCCTCCAGCTCCTTTCACAGAGGAGGGGATTACTTACAGGGAAAGCCTGTTTCATGATAGCCATTTTTTAAATCTGCAGTAGATTAGGCTGCCATGGAGACCAGAGGGAGGCGGCGGAGGGGGCGGGGCCTCCGATCATTGCGCGTATTTAAACATTCATATATTGCGAGATGGAGATAAAGAAGCTGCAATAGCGGCCGGTGAGCCATTCTCTCTGTCAGCTGATGATGATGATGATGATGATGATGATGGTTCTCAGCTGGAGCAGGCCAATCAAAAACATCATCCTCGTATGATGTCGTTGCATGCTAACATGTTAGCACGAGGCTACATGCCGTTTTTTTGCCAGCTACAGAGATGATTTTGCACGCCGTGTCCTCTATATGCAGACAAGAACTTCAGCTGGGAAGAATTTGAAAAAAATAAAAAAAAATAAAATAAAAAAGTTTTCTCCTGCACACTCTTAATGAGCACAGCTTCTGCCAAGTCAAATGGCCTGACATGTAACAGAGAGAGACTGGCGCACCATTTTTCTGATGCAATTACAGCAGTCGGGGTATCATACTGGGGACTTTTCAGAAACGTAATATTACCTCATTTTGTCTTTGGTGTGGTCTGGAAGGTTTTTGAGAGACATTTGGAACCATTTTACTCATAAAATACTTAACCATTTAAGTGATAGGATACTGTTTCCCTGGTTCTGTCCCTGCTGCCAACCACAGAATATTGAAAACTGAGGGGGGAAAAAAGTACAGTAGGTTGGCACATTCTCCCCGTCATCTTTTCTGCCCCTTCCGTGTATCTTAAGGCGACACAAAATGGGTATTTCACCCTACGCTTGAATCAACAGAGCTTTCAAACGTACAGAAAGCGGGGAGCCAAATCTCACGTTTTCCCTGCATGCTTTGGGTTTGGTTTATTCCAGCTCAGAGCTCTCAGCAGACAAAAGGAGGCTTCTTCTTCCCTGGGTGCAATCTGTCCATAATAATGCCTGGCATGGAGCAAGTCCTCTCATTACCAGCGCTCATACCCACCTCTGTGATGACGAGCCGTTCTGTCATCCAGTCCAATCCTCAAAGCTGTCTTCTGGGAGCCCTCGGAGTTATGGCATTAGTTTGCTTTCTTCCCCAATCCTCCCTCCTCCCTTCCCTTCTTTCACTCTTAAATTGCCGCTTCTTGAGTTACTAAGCTTCCTTAATAGGTACAACCTGCGCCGACTCTCTGTCCTCAGATGGGATGGGATGTACCTCTCCCTGCTGCGTTGTGCGCAGAGGATAAAGAGCTATCCCATGATGCACGCTGTCACACGAGATGCCGGGCTCGCGCTGTGATTTCGCCTGGCTCCTGAACACCGTCCTCAGCGCCAGAGATTTAAATGTGTTTCCTATTTCTTGCTGCGCTGTTGACATCAGAATGTTTCCAACCTCAGTGTTTTGTGAGTGCATGTACCCCCCCCGAAACATCTTAAAAAACCCGCAAACATACACATGCACGGGACACTTACATAATTACACACAAATATGTGCATGCAAAACACACACAGGCATCTGCAAACACACTTAGAGTCACAGTCAAACAAAGCCACATGCATGCAGAAACACATGCAGGCAAGGGTGATGGATATTTTATTGAAACAGAAACGCTGCATGTTGCCAACAGGCACTATGGAGGCCACCACATCCCACAGGTCCTGGAGCTGCTTTTATAGGCCTCATCAGCGTGCCAGCACGCTCCGAGGACGCCAGCGTATTTATTTGTCATAAAGGACAAGCAGCCGTTGATTGGCAGGTGAAACCTCATCTTAAAGCACTTAGAAGTCAGATTTAATCAAATCCGATAAGCGGGGCAGGAAGAATGGGGTGAACTAAGATGAACCATCTGGTGATAGGGAGCCTGTTCAGACCTGGTATTAAGAACAGGTGTGAACGCGGCGCGTTGGGATCTGCTGGAGGGTGGTCTATGTCTTCTGCGGGATAACGGGACTCACGTCAGACGCCTCCAGAAATAACCTTGAAGAAAATCAAGTTGAATCGGGCGACACAGATTCATCGTTTTGCTTGTTCGTACCTGAATCTGCGAAGTCGCAGCCCTCCAGATGCAGATGGCGAGAGCGACGCCGAGCGTCGCGCACGAAATCGCACGTCTGACGCCACATAGGTGGCATGGGTGATGAATGCCGCTCCACTCCGACGCGTGAGCATTATCATAAATAAAATAGAGTACAAACAGCATCCCTTTGCGCACTAATGGAATTTGTCAACATGAAAGAAGTGTTATTGAGCTTCGCCGCTCCCTGTCTTCTCTTTGCTGATGCCTTGCCAAATACTTATCCCCTCTCTGGTGAGCATTTAGCGTTAACTCGCGGTGGCTCCTGGGAATCGCACGGCGTAATGAAATTACCCCGGCACAAACAAATAGGGTCAAACTCTCAAGGAGACGAGCATTAGGGCCGCGTTTGGCTAATTACGTGGTGCGTTCTCGACACCGCCTCGTGGAAGCTGCACTGGATAGCCGGGATCTGCAGGATGCTTGGCGTGTCCAATCCCGAGTAAACACGCCACCAGGAGAAGAGTCGAGGAAATTAGACTAAGCAAAATGGGATTACAGTAAACAACACCTAATATTTTGTCGATTTGCAGTTGATAATTAAGCGAATTTCACACTGATTTGCGGAAGGAGAGATGAGACATCGGGAGGAAACACTCCAGGCAGAAAGTCGGCGTTCTTCTAGGACGAGAAAACACTCCTGATCTCGGGTCAGAACCCTTCGCCCTCAATCGTAATGACTTTCCTTCACAATGCCATCAGACAGGTTTTTTCCGCGATTGGTCTCACCTGTGTTATCGCCGCCGGCGGAGCAAGATACGCCATTACCTCCACGGCCGTGACGGAGCGTTTGTAATTACGGGAGCACGCCTCCGTGGTAATTATTTCAGTTTGCCGAAGAGCTGGAAGGAGAGGCGCGAGGAGCCGGGCCCTGAGCTGAAACCCAAATATCCTTCTTGAGGCTGCAGGGCTGAGATGTTCCTTGGCAGCGGTATTATCACATCCACTCATCTGCCAGACTGTTGACAGAAAATATGCTCTATCAGCAGAAAGACCCACTCTTTTTTTTCTCACTTTCCCCGCCGCCGCCACCTCCTTTCGGCGCCCGCGACTGTCTGACGGGAGACAAAGCTCCCCCAGCCGGGACCGTCAATAAATCAGGAGCGGGGACCACCTATTCGGGCTCCTCCGTCAGCCTCCAGATGCCGTCGCAGACGTTCCATGTTTTTATGTTTAGTGGCTTTTGTTGGCCACCTACTGCGGTGCCGGGGACAACAGCGACCCAGTTTGTAATCTGTCTCTCACGCGGCTCCATCCTCGCGCCTGAAACCAGCGAATCAACAGTGGATTAGGCCCGCTAACACGCTCATGAATTCGGGATTTATTCTGGGGTAAATTGGGACTGAATGAGGAAGCGCTCTTCCCTCAGTAATCTTTCCACATTGAGGGAGTGGGCGAGATCGCCAAGGTCCAACCCGACGGCGGAGGCGAAGCACAATGTCAGGAATCACAAAGACATGGACAATGTTTTGCGAACTCATTATTGGGAAGGGGAAGGATGTTTCCAAGACCGTCTGTTTTCACTACTGTTAAAATCAGAGTTTTTCTTCTTCCACATCAGACGAGGGAAACCATTTCTTTGAGTCGACGCCACAGAGATGGAAACACGCTATTGTCTCAAATATCACTGCGTGTTGTGGATTTTCCTTCATGACAGTGACTGCACAGTATAAGACTGTCAAACCGGTTCCAACTGGATCCTGATGATCCTGATGAAGGTTGTCTTCAGTCAAGCATCAAGGTTAGAGGATTTGTGCCTTGCATTAGGACACTTCAGCAGCTTTCAGATGGGATTGAACCCTCCATTGCTCCGGTCTCATCTCCTCTTGAGCCCGGCCCGGAGGTAGAGTTCATCCTCCAGATTGCGGGTTATCCTCGTGGCCTTGGCGCTCCAGCCTACGGGACTACATCGGGTGAGGGCGGCTTCCTGCGAGAAACATCCCAGGGATTCAAACTGGCAACCATCCAACAGACCAACTGGCAGCTCGTCTGGCCTGCAGCTCACTTGGTGCTAACAGGTACGGAGGCAGATCTTCATCTCAGGGAGCTTTTTTGTTGCGTTGCCCAGTTTCCCCCAAGACGACCGATCCCGACTCCCAACACCTCAGGGGCGATTTCCAAGACTCTCGCAGAAGACAAAATAACCTCCACCTAACAAAATAAATCCCTCTTCCTCCAACAACAACACAGAGAGAAGAAAGGAACATGTACTAAGTGGCAGTGAAGGCAATTTGTCGCTGGAGCTCGCCTTCCCTTTCTCTGCTGCACCATCCAGATTTCCCATAAGAAATGTGCTTTGGTGTAATTCATCACCGGGCCCATACGGCCAAGCACTCGTTCTGGCGGTGAAATATGAGTCAGTGCAGGGAGGCATTTTCACACGGTAGCTGCATTGAATGGGGTTTTATTTTGGCAAGCTCCCACAAGATCCTCCAACACCTTTTTCTCTGCTGTTGCAACACGCTGTTTATCAAATGTCTCAAGACACAGGAGGCGCACAATAAACATCAAGCGGCGGATTACAAGCTTTGATTTCCAGCATATTACAGTTTCCCATAAATAAAGGTACTGGGAGACAAACACGGCACTCCATCACCTTCTAACAACACGCCCGCTCTTTGAAGATGGAGGATGACGAGAGACTACCTGAGAGCATGAGGCTGAGCGATAGCGCCGTCGCTATGGGGAGGAGGAGCCACCTTCTTGTGTGGAAAACTAAACTGTTAGCTGATGGTACGTCGTTGCGATGGAGTCGACTGGAGGGGTCAGAGTTCACCTTGACGCCCCCATCTCTGGTCCCCCCCTGTGAGGACTCCAGCATCAGCATCCTCTCCTCCGCTGAGCCATTTTTCTCTTAACACTGCAAAGTTTGGAGGAAGGGGGGGGCATTTAATGCACAGTAAACAACTAAAGCACTTCAAGCCTTTAAATCCGACAGGAGGGGGGAGAGAGAGGGAGGGAAAGTCAGATAGAGAGAGATGTTTTGGGGGGGTTGGGGGGAGGGGGTCTCTTTCCCTGTGGGAGATGACAAATGCCATATGTCCTGAGCGCAGTGCTTGTGTTAATCCTCGCCGGGTCCCGGCAGGCCCACATCCGACTGCGCGACCTCTGCACCACCTCATCCTCCAACACACTCTCTCTTCCACTGGGAGGGGGGTCACAGAGGATGGAGGTGTGAAACGCTCTGTTTGGTGGAACACGGCAGCCAGCAGAGTCCAGATACGTTTCTGGTGGTGTCCGGGATCCAGACTGTGGGTTTGGTTGTCGGTTGACGCGCCGGCCCACGTTTTGGAGCGAACTTCAGTCGCTAGGGCAGGTTCTGGGGTAATTGACGACTCCAGTGTGTCTGCGTCGGGGCGCTTTCAGAGCGTTCCAGTCCGTGTCTCCGCTCAGAACCTAAACAAAGCTGCGTCTCAGCCTCCGCTGAACCCTGAACAGCTCCCAAACTCCAACCTGGAGGCCATTCAACTGTAATGATGTGGTTACAGAATGAACTTTCCTCACTTATGAGCTGAATCAGCTCCTTACCTCCGTGAACCCACAGCACAGACTCTGTTTACAGCGAGAAAGTGGCTGGACGCTCAAAACACCGAGCATGGAAAACCGCTTTCAGCTCCTTTTCTGGAGGTGTTGCATTTTTTTTTTTTTTGAGGTTTTAATGCTGGTAAACCTGCTAATGAAGGCGATTAAAGGTCACGCGGTACCTTGCCTCTTCTTCTTCTTCAGCCGTTTCACCTTCTTCTTCACGGATTGTAAATGATAAAAATGCAAAATGAGGCGAGAAATTGGTGATAAATCTGCTTTTGGGCGGTCTCTGGTGGGGTCTTACCCCTTTGTCTGCCCTGGCCCTGTTTGCCTAGCTAACATTAACGGGCTAATTTTCAAAATCTAGCATGCAGTCAATTTCCCAGGATGCCTCGGGGGGCGTAAAAGGTGGAGAATGACAGGAGGGGCTAATTTTGCCCGTCTTATTTACCCCTATGTATCATCCAGCGGCTCTCATCTGACAGGAGTGATGGTGGGATTGAAATTAGACCGACTGTGGCTGGCGTGGAGAATTTATGACGCCACCTCGGTATTTGTTTGTTTAGTGTGTGGTTGTGTGTGTGTGTGTGTGTGTGTGTGTGTGTGTGTGTGTGTGTGTGTGTGTGTGTGTGTGTGTCTATGTGTGTGTCCTGTGAATACATCAGGAGAGAGGAGACGCAGGAAAACCAGGAGAAATACATCTTTTTAATAACAGTCAGTGAGGTTAATGCAGCTTACCTTGGAGTGCCGACAGCATTGGGGGTGAGGGTGAGGAAGAGGGGAGTTATTTGACAGAGGAGGGGGGGAGGGGGGGATAGACGGCACACCGAGAGACGTTTAAAGCAGAGTTTACTACACAGGAGCATCTGATTGCTATTTGTTGTACAGAAGAGGAGGGAAAGCAGAAAGGGGGGGGGGGGGGGGCGGTGGAAGCGGGGGTAGAAGGGGTGAGGAAAGGGGAGAAAAAATCTACCTCTTAATACTATTGTGTGCCTATAACCATCTGTCACCGCTAGCCTGGAGATGAGGCTGAGATTAGGAGGAATAAACACCGGGGCCATAGAGCATCGGTAAAGCCTGCAGGGCAACAACAACAAAAACATGAGAAAAGCCCAGAAGAAGACGACCGTCGGGGGGGGGGGGGGATGATGGAGGGAGGGGGGGTAAGGGCAGGAAGAGAAACGAGCCGCAAAATCAAACTCATGGGGGACATTCTAATTCTGAGGCAGTCATGGATTACAGACGCTAACCTGCGCCGACAACGGAGGGGGGCGCGGGGGGGGGGGGGCAAAAAAAATGACGAGCAATATCACGGCCAGACTTGGAGGGATCTCCATGACGATGCCGATGGCGATGTTGATGATGATGATGATGATGATGATGGAAATAGCGATGATGGCGGTAAATGACAGCACTCGCACGGTTCCATCTTCCGTTACTTCAAACAAAAAATGAAAAGTGCAGCGGTAGGGAAGGAGGAAGGAAGGATGGGATGGGTGGAAGGGGGTGGTGGGGGGGATGGCGTGGGGGGGGGGGTTGGAAGGAAATAGGGTCTTCTTCTTCTTCTTCTTGTCTCCCCCCTCCTCACCCCTTCCCCCCTGAATGCCGACGGCTTAAGGAAAGGCATTTGGTGGCTCCTGTGGCATCCGTGGATCTCCCCTCCTTAAATTTAGCGTGAAGGTTCTTAGCCCCCCCAAACACACACACACACACACACACACACACACACACACACTCACACACACACAAACACACACACACACACACCCCATTCAGGCAGGATATTCTGCTTTATTGCTTTTAGAAGACAAACCTCACAAAAGCGATGTCATTGCTCTGCAGAGCGGCGCCACAGAAAAGGGCTTTTACCTCCAAATTATTATGTACAGAAAACAGCGGGTGGGGGGGTTGGGCTCGGAGGGGAGGGGAGGGGTTTAGGTGCTTTACATTAGAGTTTAGGTGCAGGAGCTGAATGTAATGTTCTCTGCTAATTAAATTGTACCTTAAAGCTGCAGCTTCGCCATAATGAAAGAGAGTCTTTCGAATAAACACGACATCCGCTAACGGCAGCGAATCACGTGCGTGTGAAGACCTGGACGCCCGTCAAACTCATTATGGTAAGGGTCAAAGGTCACAGTGACCACCTCGTGTTATTTAGCTATAGCACTCGCTAATTATGAGAGATGAGAACGAAAAGATCATCTAGATGTGATGTCAGATATCAGAGGCTCCACTCGTGTTTCACGTTTTCACGCGATCGAACCAAGAAGCGACGGCCTCAAGAGTCTTGGCTCCGTGTTTTACGAGCGTCTGGACAGACGGGGCGTCAGGCAGCCTGATGTCATTCACGATGCTTCACTTCCTGTTTGTTTCAGTCGCTCTGAAACCGGTTCGGTCTGGATGTGCAGGATTCCGTCCTCCAACTGGAGAATTAAGCAGAAGAAGAGCTTTTTGGATGTTTTCCTGGGAGCAGTGTGTGTGTGTGTGTGTGTGTGTGTGTGTGTGTGTGTGTGTGTGTGTGTGTGTGCTCGGCTGCCCTTCCCACTGCCCTTGTCATACTGGTCCCAGTGCTGCAGGGCTCGTTGCTGGTTGGACAGCTCGGGTCAAGGTCTCCCCTCCCCTGATCTGACCGACGGGCTGTCACTTCCACAGCACACACACTTCTACCCAACGACACGCCAACACACACCCAGATAAACATTAACCTGCACACACACACACACAGTCTGACACGCAGCTGAATTTACATCACACACATGAACACGAACACACACACACACACACACACTCAGGCCCCCGCCCTCCTGTAGATTGACAGTAAGGTTTATTGCTGCTAATACTCCTAGCTGTAAAGGAAGAGCAGCAGCATCTTAATGGGAAATGGACTCATTTCCTGACATGATGAGTACGAGGGTGTGGAACACGCCCATCTTTGGTCAATGGGGGTGGTTAATCTGTTTGACCCCCTCCCTGTAGGTCTGGACCGACTATTTTTCAAGTTCATTTGGAAGAAACAGAAGACGAAAGAGAGATCCACCCTGACGACATGCCAAGACTACAATACACGTTCCACGGGCGCGGTGCACGTTCCACGGGTGCGGTACACGTTCCACGGGTGCGGTGCACGTTCCTTTGTTCTTTGTTCTTGTGGGGACCGAGCGGAATGACGTCCTCGCGTCAGGCGACGGCACCACCACACGTTTCTGCATCTGAACCATCTCGTGCTATTTTGGATGTTACTTCATTAATGCTATTAGAGTTTCATGAGGCTCTGCTGAGGCGTCCTCGTGCTAATTAGGTGTCTATATTTCTATATCTCGTTATTTGATTTATTTTATATTGTGCTTAATAGTAAATAGTGTTTGAATTTTAAAACACACCTCTTGGGTGCAACATAAAGGGGAATTTTTAATCACATTTTTCTGTAAATGAAAGGAAACCGGTCTGCTGCTTTTTTTTTTTCCTCCCAATTTTTTTTCAAATGTGTCTTAATGAGTTTGCAGGTTTCTTAAGCAGATAGCGCCGTTATATATATATATATATATACACATACATATATATATATATTTTATATATATATATATATTTCTGCTGCTGTATCTCCTCCCCCATTCTGGTCACAGTGGGAGTCCACAACCAGGGGGAAGGAGGGGTGAGGCCTTGGGGCGGGGTGGGGGGGGTAGGGGGGGTGGAAGGTGATCATCGCCGTCGTCATTACAAGGGGTAAAAGAGCGATGTTACCGGGAAGAGGACATGGTTGATGATGGTGGCCGCCGGTTGCCTCGGCAACCTTTTTTATTTATTTTTTCATTATTTATTCCTGGGGCCGCGGTGATGAGGCGAGCTAATGTAGCGCGCCGCCGCCCGCCGCCCGCCTCTACCTGCTGATGGGCGAGGGACTCGTCTCCCCGCATTTCAGCCTGGCTTGACAATTAAGACCTGGGCGACTGTAGCCAGGGGTTAATACCGCTCATTAAAAGAACTAGGTCATTAGCAAAGAATCAAGGCTCTTAAGGCGGCAGGGGATGAGGGGTGGATGTGGGGGGGTGATGGAGAGGAAGAGGAGGGGCGGCGGCGTAGTAAACTCTGCATCTCGGTGAACACGCAGCCCCTTACATTAATTAACCTCCCTTTTTCCTAGTTGGGGGTGGGGGGTGTGCATGGGAAGGAGGGGATTGGTGTGTGTTTCAGGAAGAAATCCTCTGTTATCATATATGCACATGGCTGTACACCAATTAATTGCAGGGGGTGGGGGGAAGAGAGAAAGCTAGTTTACAGCCCTCCCTGTGGTCGCCCCGTGTTCCTGTGTGAGCCCAAGTTACATTATTTCAGAGAGATGAGGCTGGGAGGGGTTGGCGGGGGGGTGTCTAATGTCTGTATGATGAGTAAAAAGGGTATTAAAATTAAGGAGGGAATCATGGCAGAAATCAGCCTTTGCTTTACCACAGGGGAACGAAGCAAATAAAAGCCACGGAAATGAAAATAAATAAGCTTTGCTAATACCTCACCTTAAGGAGCCGGCGCTGTACCCAGCTGAACTGCGGCTGTGTGCCGGTAATTTGTTTGCAGACTTTATTATTAAGCTGTTACACAGGCTGTTTGACCTTCAGTAAGGAGAGCTGCTGGGGCTTTTTAAACAAATGTTCTCCGTGTCAGGGAGGCAAAAGGCTGCTGTAATGTCAGGCGACCCACGGAGGCGATCCGGTCGTCACGTTAAGCTGCTGCGGGATTTCCTGAGGAGTCTGGTCCGTCTGCGCTAAACGCCGGGTCCGGATCTGGGGTCTCGGTGAAGTTCTGAAGGTGGATCTGGAGAAAAGCGTGACGGGTACACGCTCAAACTGTTCAGATGGCGCCACAGACAAAGTGAAGTGGGGTGAAGGAGCTGTAATATCAGGCCCGGATGACACTGTTTTTATCTGCTAATTTCTCAAGCATCATAATGAGGCGGCGCCAAGCGATGGAGCGATTTGAATTTAAATGATATAATACTTGAGTTAGCCCTAATTCACCCATACATATTTAATCTGACATATTATCTCGCTCCTGATGTGATGTGACAGCTCGGTCGCCGCGCCGGCAGGAAGGAGCGAGGCGAGGCGAGGCGAGGCGAGGCGCGGTGCCGCGCGTTTGGAGCGTCATTAAAACGGGAGAAGGTCGGGAATGGACTCCTGCAATCAGCAGCTCTTTAGACGCATCGCATTCAGATTTATACCTACATTTCCCAGAATGCACTGTGTTTAGTGGTTGCATTCTGGTCCGATTGTGACGTCGAGCCTTTCGGAAGCTTTATGAGTCAAATTCTTTCCCTGCTTCCTGAGCTCAGCTGGACCCGTCAGGTCCTGACCCGCTGGGATTCTGCAGATCCCGGGGATAATTTGCAGGGTAAGAAATAAAAGGTTTGCTCCATTAATCCAGACAACACAGCTGAGGACGACACGACTCGCCGGACTCCCGTGTCGTCGTGCCGTAGCGCCTCCTCACCCGTTCCCACCCCTACCTGGTGCAAAGCAGGCACGAGCGCACACACTCCCACCTCCGTTTAATTACGCTCTCGTGTCAGGAGTGTTTAATTTTCGCCCGGCTGGTGTAACGATAAGCAGATCATCGGCCGCCAGCATTAAACAGATAAAACGGCGGTCGTTCTGGATACCTGCGACCCGCCGGAGCGTGAAGAGAGCCCCCGCCGCGTTTCCATACGTGCCCCCCGATGAAACGACCTGTTTACATTGAGCGGTGTGTTAACCAGCAGGCTGCAAGCCGTAAAGGAGGTGGGCTGTGGAGCGCCTTTTATTTAACCGCTTCAGATCCTAATAACACCTCTGCTCCACAAAAACGGACCGGGAACCCATCCGAAACGCGCCTTCGATGATTTGTGTGGCGTCTAATGACATCAGCGCGGAGGATGCGTCCTATAAGTCATGCCGTCTGTGTTCGAGGCCCGCTAATGACACGTGGAGTAATAATATATCAGCACATATCAAATGCCCTCATTAGACGCTTTAAAGTCCACTTTCTTCTTCAGCTGCTGCCAAATGCGGCTTTACTCCGGAGCCAATAATTAGCCCTCCTGTCCTTCCACCCCCTATAGACGCCGTAGCGCACGTGAGATCAGATCAAACGATGCAGCCGTCTTAATAAACCGGTGTGCGGCCGCCGCCGCCACCGGTACTCCTGGTTCCCTAACGCAAACAAACCAGACAGTTTCTGCTGGCAACATTGCCACAAACAGAACAAACAAAAAGTTGGTTAGCAGATGTCAGTTGTTGTGTTTATCTCGGCGTCTTTCCTTCACTCATGCATGGATCTGATATCAAAGAGGGCTTATCCGAATAAAGTGCTTAAAAGCTTTTCAGACGCCTGGTGATCTGAGCAATTTTTGGCTTGATCTGCACACTAAACAAACCATAATGATGCAAGCTTGTGCAAAGATGTACACAGCAGTCGAACAACAAATGCCTTCACTTGATGTTTTTATTGATGGTTTCACTTCTTTTTGCACATCCTCACTGTTTTGGATCTAAACTCCAGGGTAACTTTGTGTTCGCTCCTGCAGAGGTGCAAAAGAAAAAGACCGGACGCAAATTCATGCACAGAAACACAAACGTGTTCATCTGCCGCTTCCATCCTGGTCTTTGCGAGCTCAAATTTCCCTCGGGACTGTAAAGAGGATTGCGGTATGTTCTATGCAAGACGTAATCAAAAATATTCAAATATTCCTCCAGTCGGTTGGGGAGCGACAACAATCCTGGAGAAAAGGTGTATTTTCTAGGACGGTATAATAAGCCCACCGCCACTCCTGCCGCCGAGAAGTAAAAAACGACAAAGGCATTAAGTTTTTAACACTCTGTGTTTTGTAACAAGGTTGGATGTGGGAAGAAAGTTAGCAGACATCCTCTCAAGACCTGCCGGTCTCATTTCAATGCAGAGATAGGAGCGCCGGGGCTCTCCTCTGAAGTCACAACTTCTGGCTCACATGACGGGAGGCAGACGTGGCGAGATGGGCTCACTAAAGCCAATCAAAAGACCTGAATTCTATTTGTTTTGTTTCAAGGGATGATGACAAAGGGGGGGCCTCAAGGTCTTCTTCAAGATGGCTCTGAAGCCATGAGAGGAAGGGGAAAACGCAAAAGAAAGAGGGAGGATGGGGGGCTTTCAAGTGCCCGTCCTTGGTGGGACCTTTGCCGCCGTGCCAGGTACACAGCTTTTAGGAGGGGGCCGTGCGAGGGAGGAAGAGGAGGGGGCTGTTTTTTCATGTTAGTGCGTGGTTGGAGTTATTAATATTCTCAAAGACAGAATTTTCTCCCCCGGATTGAAATAATGGATCATACTTAAAAGGGGAAGAACTCATTTCAGGTTTTAATACGGTAAGCCTGTTGGAACCAATTATTGGAGGTGCTTTGCCATTGTCATCTTGCATTTCTCCTTGAGGAGATTAACTGGCAACGCTGAAAAGGCCTCGCAGTATCCGGGATTTCGCTCATTCTGAGAATCTGCCTGAAATGGAATATTTTTCTTGATTTGTGTGTGTGTGTGTGTGTGTGTGTCAAGTTCCACAGTGTTTCACGTATTTTGGCTTCATGTTCTACCTAATTATTGCAATTTGATCCTAAAGCAGGAGTGGCCTAATCCTCTGCTGTACTGCAGAAATCCTGCTTCAGAAACTTTGGTAATAAATTTGGCCTGTTTTAATAGAGACTGGGAAAGTAGCGCTGTGACGGCAGAAGGACGGCCTCCCCGGGAAGCTCCTCTGTTTCCTCGTATGCAAATCCATGCGAGGAGACGGAGGAGGCAACTTTCTCAAAGTTGGAAGCGGTTCTTGCAAGAGGAAAGAAGAAGTCCTTCATGCGTTTGTGTTCTTCTTCTGTCCCCCTGAATGCTGGAGGCTGGAGTCTAACAAGGCGACTCGGTTTCCACCTCCGTCGCCGCGCCAGAACGAGTTCACCTTAGAAGACTCGCATTCATGTACGAGTGCACGATGTAAGGGAAGTCGTGTAAGGGTCTTAATGAGATGTTCCAGTGGGGCCTGGAACGACGGAACAGCGGAGTGTGAAGGAAGAGGAAACGCTTTCAGTAAGAGAAATAATCTGGTTTGAAAGTTCTTCCTCTCTTTGCTGCTGAGCTGACGGGGTTAGAACATCCCCCAAGTTCATTGGCCGTCCTCGCCAGGTCACCAGGTGAGTCAAACCCGGTTCTCCAGAATCTCTGTGATCCTGACAGGAGTCAAAATGTTCCTGTCTTTGTCCGCCCCCACCATGGAGGAGCGATGACTTCACTTCCAGTGCGTCACGATCCCGATGTGGACTCCAGTGGAAACGATGGTGACATTTTTTCTCCAGATGAAAGCTGAATGTAAGACAATAACAGCTGCTCACAAACGGCCCTCAGCTGGGGTAATTTCTGCATCTAAACTCTTCCTCGTGTTGTTTTGCTACCCTCAGGACAGCCTGTTCAGTCCTGGTGGGGGACCGGAGGCCCCATGTTGAGAACCAATAACTCAGACTTGATTTTCAGACCCGGGTGGTGGGCCCGCGGAGGGCCACGTTTTCACCTCCTACCTAAACCTCCCTGCAGGACCAGCCTCCTTGTCATTTTCTGCCTCCCCCACTCCTCCTCCACTCCCCCCCCCCCTCTTCCTCACGAGTGCCAGGAGTGAGCATCGTTCTCGGATCATTACTCCTCAAAGAAATTTAAGCGCGGCATGCCATTTAATTTTTTTTTCCTCCCCCCCAAACGCAGTCCGTCATTAGAAATCCTAGCTGTCATGGCGATGCCATTTTTGGTGTGAAGTGTTTGTTGCCTCATTTCTTTTAATTTTATCTCCATTAGCTTAATTCTTTTTTAATATTTCCATCTAACGAACTTTACAGTCCATTTTGTCTCAGTGTCTTGCTAAGCGAGTTTTATGAAGCAGGCAGTTGGCTTTTCCATTTGAGGAGGGGGGTTGTGGGGGGGGGTGAGGGACGAGAGGGGGGGGGGGAGTAATCGAGGAGGGCGCCGCTGCTTTTGTCAGCTTATTTTTGGCACCTTAGCTAGCAGTTCTGCTCCTTCGCCTTGATTATACAAGCAAACAACTGCATGAAGTTCATTAACAATAAAGCACGGGCTAATTAAGCCGAGCCCCTTAGACAAACCGGCGCTGTCATCCCGCATGTGTTCAGAGCTGATTGAGCTGTTAAAGATTTACCTTCACTCGTCTCGTACCTCCTCCTCCGCTTCACACGGACCTTCGCTAATTCCTCTCCGGCGGCGTTTAGCCTCGGAGACACCCTGGCTTCAAGGTGGAGGAGGCGCTATCTGCCCGTCTCCTGGAGGCGGATGCTGTGTTGACACCTTTGAACGTCACCTGAGCGACGAGTGAAACCCCGCCTCCATCCAAATGTTTAAACGTGACCTTTAACCCTGAAATCTGAAACCCGGGTCAATGAATACAGTATTTTCCGTACTATAAGGTGCACCTAAAAACCTTATAATCCAGTGCGCCTTATATGTGGAAACAGATTTAAAAAGGCCATTCATTGGCCATTCAAATACGCGTTATAATCCTGTGCATCTTATAAATGAAAAGTTTTAAAATAGGCCATTCATTAAAGGTGCGTCTTATAGTCCAGTGCGCCTTATAGTGCAGAAAATACTGTAAGTGGATTCAAGGTGAAATTACACAGACAACCCGACGCATTCACGCGCCGTAACCTTCTGTTGCTGCTTCTTCCTTCATTTCCTCCTCATCATCATCGGCGACGGTGGCTCAGCTTCACCCCCGGGGAGCCACGCGCCACCGCCCCCCCCCCCCCCACTGCGGCGTCTCCTCTCCGGTGTTTAATTACAGCCGAGGCTGAGAAGTCTGCCTCTCCTGCGACGAGTCGCTGAGGAGGAGGAGCGGCGCGACGAAGGCTCGACTTAAAGGAAGTTGACCTCCAGAGCAGGAGCAGCGCTTCTGATTGGCTGCTGGATTGAAGGTTGTTTGAAGCTGTCTCGACAGGAAGGACGTTTCAGCTCACCAGAATATTTCCAGGAATTTGTCGCTGTATTTTAAACAAAACTCAAACTTTACTTCCTGCCCCCCCGGGGTAGATGTGGGTTTATTTGTGCCTACGCTTGTGTCGCCAGCCGTCCTGGACTCACGGCCCTTCAGAGCACATCAGCATGTGGACCAATCAGGTCCCATCCTGAGGGCGGGTCAGCGAGTCAGAATCTGAATCCGATATAAAATCCATATTGGGAGCAGGAGAAGGTCCCATCGCTTTGAGGCCCCCCAGGCAGCGGCACAGGAAGGGGGCGGTTCCCATGATGCAAAGTTCAAGTCGACAAACCGGCACCTTCAAAACCAGAACCGGCGCCAAACCAAGAAAAGACGCCGCCTGCAATCAAACCGGAACAAAGACGCGGCGCTCCAGTCGGAGGACGGCGACGACGTACGAGCCGTCAAAACAGCGATATGAATCTGCGCTGTAATTCAGAGAAAAAGAGATTAGAAGAAGATAATGGTCTCATATCTCAAAAGTTAACAGTGAGGCCGGCGTGAACTGTGAATAATCTTATAATTACTGATCTAATGCCATTAGGCCTGACAGAAATAGAGAAAGCAACGCTTGGATGGGGCGCCGTTAATCAACGGAGCGCTCCTCGTTGGATCATCAGGACCCCGCGACTGATGATAGGTGCGGCTTGAAGCGACAGCTTAAAGGAACATTACGCCACACTCATATTTGGTTAACATCCCCCATAAAGAACGTGACATTTTTAAACACGCCTTCAGACTGGTTTCACCCCCTCCATTTGTGGGGATTTTTTACCCTCAGGCTGTTCTCCAGGGGAAGCCAGCCCGACGTCTTCCCCCCACCTCCGGCGCTGTAGAGGTAGACGTCTGATCCGACCCGGTTCAGGTCGTCCCCAACGCAATAACACAAACACTCACACATGGCCGGAGGCGTCCCGTCTGACTAGCCTTGTTCCCTTTGTTCCTGCCGGCGTGGAGGAGGCGGGGTCACCTTCAGATGGCGTGACGTTTGATCCCATGCGTTTCATCGCCGCCGCTGTCGTGATAAACTCTTCCCTGTGACACGGAGAAATGTTGACTTGCACGTCTGTGCAGCATGTGGCGCTCACGTCATCTCCGAGGAGACCATGCGGCGCCCCTACCTCCACCGCCATTGTCGCGAAAAACCTGAACAATCGGGAAATAGTTTCCAGCCCGTGTCATAGCCAAGTCCTGGAACAATTATTTATCAGCGGGCCTCTGGAAGAAGAAACAGGCGTGCTCACGAGTGTGCACAATATGTGCATTCCATTTAGTGTCACCGTGGGGAGGTCATCAATCGTAGGACGTGGCTGTGGTGGTGGTGGTGGGGGGGGGCGGGCTTCCATAGTGGCGGGTCTGGATCTGCTTTACATGCGTGCGTCGAGCTGCTTTATCTGCGCTACCTATCCTGGACAGCACCGCCAGAACCAATAAAAAACGGCCCCGTTTGCATCACTGCTTCAAAGCGGCGATGTATTGCGATTGTCAGTGTTCGTACGTTTGTTCGTACGTTCGTTTGTCCGTTCGTTTGTCCGTTCGTTAGTCCACCAAATATCTCAGCAAAAAAGATGAAACAAAAAGTACATTACTCGGGCAGCAAAGGGGATAAAAATGAGATGATCCCTTGACCTCGAGAAAACTAGGTCAAGGTCAAATTTCAACTTTTGCATACTCAGGAACTGGATAAGATAGACAGACGAGGGAGAAGGCCAGTGTGAGTAAGACTGTAGATCAAAGCTATTGCTTTGACCTATGCAAGTAGGTCAGGGTAAAATTTTGAATTCAGGCGTGTCGTGGGATGTTGCACTCTGTGACTGCCTTGTTATTCATTTGAGGTGGTTCTGGAGATAAACCGGACCTGAGGTGGAGCCGCTTCGGGTTCTGGAAGCTCGGGGGCATCAGACGTCTTTTCTGTGCTCTTTCTGTCCACTGAAATGTCTTTTTTGCAGCCCGTCTTTGATGCTAACGCTACCAGTACGAAGTGTTTGGGCTTCTAACGGGGAGCATACCTTTTTGCAGATCTGTGTGGTTTACATTCGACAGTAACAACCCACCCAGAAGCTCCAGGAATAAAAGGACGTGTCAGAAGTCTTCGGCGCTAATGGTGCCTCCCCAGATGTAGCTCCAAAATATTCCATTTTTATTTACAGGCGCCAGGCGGTGACTTTATTTTGGGAGCCCCAAGTGTAAGACTTTTGATTACACAACCTGCCATCTCTGTTGGAGGTTGGTCTTCCAGGGAATAAACACGGCCCATAATTAGGGAACATGCAGATATTGTAGATGAGCGGTAATGGTGGTGGGCTGAATGGACCGGTCTCTGGACGGAGCGGCGATAATGAAGGCGTTTTGGGTTTTGACTGAAGTGGAGCTTCTTTTTCGCCCAGTGGCTTCTTCCTCCATCACTTCAGAGGTTTTTGTGAGGATGCGGGTGCAGCGTGGCGAAGGCTGAACATCAAGAAGACGAACAAACAACTGCACCTGTTTCAACGGCAGGAAAATCATCACAGTGGCTTCTAAATTTAATTGACCATCTTTCACCAGGTCAAAAACGGGCCGCGACCCACCGTCCACCGCCTCTGATTGGCTTGGCAGGACCACGACATCCCTCACGTGTGCGTCAGAGTCGTGGCGTCGCCATGCAGGACCGTCCTGGGTTACAAATCTCAAGCCAAGAGACGAATTCTCTTTAAAAGATGCAAGCTGCTTCCTTTATTTCTATACGTGCTGAGTTTCATAGTCCGTAATTGATAAAAGCTGCATCATCAATTTTCTTGCGAGCGTTTCTGGGAGCTTCGGCTAAACCAGCAGCAGATGATGTGAGGGGTTAGCATGGTAGCACGGTGCTAGCATTGCGTGTGAGGCCTCGGAGATGAAGCAGGAAGATAAGCTGGAGCTGCAGGGTTCTCACTAAGTAGAGGCAGTAAACACGTTTAACACAATTACTCCTCATCTTTTTGATTTACGGCTGGAAACAAACATAAAAATGTCAAATACCTTCCAAAAGACGCCGCCGACTCCTCCGGACCGACGCTGTGTGGTCTGGGGGGGGCTCCATACTTGGCATTTCTGTGGGTATCATGGATGTCATGTCGTTGGAGTTAGAGAGGAAGGAAGACGTCCAGATTGTTACCAGCATGGAGTTCAAACGCCAGCATCTGTGGACAAGGACGAGGATGAGGATGTGTTCGTGCTCGTGGCGCTGGTGACTAAGAGCCGCGTTTTATTTCCCTAAAAACACACATGAGACGAGTGCGTGACGAAGGTGTGTGTTTGCACCTAGGAGTGTGTGTGTGTGTGTGTGTGTGTGTGTGTGTGTGTGTGTGTGTGTGTGTGTGTGTGTGTGTCGTAACTTGACAGAGGCGAACGGTCCCACGAGGGCCTCCGTGTCATGTCGAAAATAGCATAACATGTGCATTACACTTAAGTCATTCTTTTCCATCTGCTAAGTATGACAGCATTAGCATACCCATTTAATTAGCGGCGTGCTTAAAGCATTCCCCCCCCCCTTTTTTTAATCACCTCATTGTATTTACTCAGTCACCACTAGCAGGAGGCGCTGCTTGGAACAGCACAACCCCCCCACCCCAACAACTCCAGAGACCATGCCATGTTAGCGTGTCCTACCGCCACATGTCCATCCATGTTCTTGTCCACACCTGTCTTTACCTACAGCAGAACACGCCATCAGACCTCCCTCTCCCTCCATCGCCGGGGTCGTCTTTTCAGAGTCGACCCGGACACGTTTGGGGCGGGGCGGCGGGGGGGGGGGGGGGGGGGGGGTGAGGAATTGGGAGCCTCTTTGAATGGCGTGCATTTACATTAATGAACTTGATCTGAATGGAGGTTCATATCAAGCCTCATAGATTCTGCGCCGTGATTTTATTAATTGCAACAGAGGCGTCATTGTTTGTCGTTTTGACGCCAATTCAATTAAAATCCCATTTAGAGGGTAATAGATTAGGCAGTGTAAACTTTATGTGACTAATATGAAAAGCGAACTAACGGCTGTGTGTTCATGCACGTGCACTCACAGGCATCTATCACTCAACTCGCTAGGTGTTTTTCTTTTCTTGCATTGTGTGTGTGTGTGTGTGTGTGTGTGTGTGTGTGTGTGTGTGTGTGTGTGTGTGTGTGTGTGTGTGTTATCACCTCCTCTTTGTTGAGTGAGTGGAATCACCGCCAGCATCTGTGCAGCTCGGATCACTTTGATTCATAATTGGTCGACTTTTTGAAGGAATTAGCAGCATGTAATTTGAATATCGGCGGCGAGGCTAACGCTTGAGCTAACGCGCTCCGCTGTGAGGGAGTAAATGACGTTTAAATGCGCGTTCATACATTCAGATCAACCGCCTTCCTCATTTACATGTCGAGAAGGTGCGAGTCAATCAGCTCTAATGATCACATGACCATCAGGGCCGCGTTTATCGTTTAACTGGGTGACTAAAACGTCTTCTTAATGCGGGAATAAACCTTATTTCTAATGCGATCTGCTGTCGTTAAGCACATCTTGTCGGGGGGCACCTGTGCAGGAGCTCCAGCCAATGCGAACGCTCTGTTTCCCCCCCACTCCCCCCCCCAGGAGGAGCGACGAGGAGGCGCGGGCGCTCGGAGGGAGTGTTTCACATTAAAAATCCTTTTGAGTCGATGTAAGTTTGAGAAGAGGAGGAAAAAAACGTTCAATAATGCACAATGTGAGCCGGCGCAGAGCAATATGCATTTTTAATTACTAAAGTGACTAATATCTAGGTTTGGCTTTGAGGTTTTTGTTCCATTAAATATGCATTTGTGTTTTGTTCCCTGCAGCGGAGTCGGATGCGCACACCTGAGCGGCGCTGCGTTCAAACACACCAGGAGGTTTAATAACACGTGTTCAGGTGCCGCTCGCTAATAAGTCCATGTGAATTTGATGAAGGCAAAGGAAGCCGAGCGTCGCTGAGCAGCTGTCAGGTCGCTGAAGTCAACTCGGCGCTCGCTTCATCAGGTCTGACGCGGTGAAGCTGGAGCGCCGTCTGCGTCTGAAGGCCTTCAAACGGCTTTTACGACCAAAAAGAGCGGCAAACGCATCCGCTTTTGTTTGACGCAATCAAAGACGACCGGCTTTTTAACCTTTAATTAACCAGACGCTTCCTCTGACCTCTGGGAAAGCAAACGTGTTCCAAAGCAAGGGGGGGGGGAAAGTTTTTAATGGCTTCTTGAAGGTAGCAGAAGTTTTTCAAAAATCGACTTCACAAGGACAAAACCGGATTTTTTTAAAAAACATAATGGAGCAGAATTTAGCACACTACCGCTTAAAAGGCTGCAAAACTAAACTCGGATTCTTTTTTTCTTTTCTTTTTTTTTTTTTTTTGGACTTTCTGGAGGTGATGCAGAGTACTCGTGCTCAACGGGGGGTGAGGAGGGACAAAAAAGAGAATTTTTCTGTGTGCAAACTTGTCTTTTTTTTTTCCCCACATTTTTCCATTTGTCTGTGCATTAATTGGAGAGCCTTCCCTTTTTAGATGAGTGCATTATTTATGACGTAGCCTCAAACGCGCAGTCTGAGGCTTACACACACACACACACACACATACACACACACTAAGACAACCGCGGCTCTCCTGACACCAGCTTCGTCTCCTGAGTGAGCCGGCGAGCGTCGATCCAGCCTTACCTTAGTGTTCCCTCATATATTAAAGTTAAATGAACGCAAGCAAAAAGTCGCTGTGGCCTTTAAGTGGAGAAGTCATTAATCAATCATGCGTCCCGTCACTCCGCCCACTCCCTCACTTTTAAAAACCAATGTCCAAGGGAGAGCCGGCTGTCTTCATTCCACATCTTCTGTTTCCAGCGTTTCAAAGATCCGCCTGGCACCCAGAAGGGAGAGTCAGCCTACCTAATTTGAGCAATTTTTGATAACTTATTCCACTTCACACAACTCACAGTCCTAATTTTGATGTCGTATGCAGTTTCACTTAGCTCCCTTTCTCGTTTCGCATAAACTCTCTGCGTTACCGCGAGCTAGTTCTCGTCACAGAGGGACGAAGACGAAGACGAAAACCTTTCCTGGCTGAAGCGGCAGGCGACAAGACGGCTCTCCCCCCGCACCCCACCCAGATCGACCGTACCGGTGGGGGGAAAGTGTTTACCACCGCTTTTTAAAGTTCAATCGACACAATGTGATGTCAATTAAAGGTGACAAAAACTTTAATGCTTCCATATGCAGCGGCAGAGCTTCAAAACCACAGATTCTGACTTTTGGGAGTGGAACTGTTCGCTTTGTGCCAAAAAATGTGCCAAGTGTCCATATGTTTCAGAAGGTGCACTTTTTTTATTACTCCTGGGGAGATTTATCGTCAACAACGCCAGACGTTCTTCATTAGTTATAAAGATGAAAAAAAAAAAAATCTTTTTTTTTTTTAACTCCTCCGTCTTTCTCCAATATTTCTTTAATTGTTCGAGGGCCCACGTTTTCTTCCCTCTCCTTGGCCTCTTCTTGTTCTTTCTTCTGGCTCCTCCAAGCAAATTTTGGGTTGCTTGGTAAGCGTCCCGTCTGCTTTGTTATCTCCTCGTCCCATCCACTCCAAGGAACATTTGCAGAGTTTTCTTCCAAAAAAACAAAAAAAAAATTTTTTTTTTTTAGACGCACCATTGTGGATGCCATCCCGTGGAAATGCATCCGAACTCCAACACATTTTCCTGCAGACGTGAGGAAAGAGGTGCAGGAAAAACCAGTTGAAGCGCAGCAAACAGCATCGCTGTCGGTTTTTCTTTGTTCCCCTGAAAAAGTTGACGCAGAGATGCGAGGTATTTAGTCTTGAAATCCGGCAAACATTCAACGCTGAATGCTAGCAGGATGCACAGCTTGGAGAACCAAAAAAAAAGAGTGGAAAGCACATCTGATGTCAGGAGTTTTAGTGAGTTTCGGTTTGTTTCTACAGGTGAGGTTGTCATGTGATCAAGTGATCACATGACAACCTCCGGCGGCAGCTGTCTTGCTGCTAAACACTAATCGAGCTTCCAGGTGAGATAGCAACGCATTCCCACCTGACGTTCCCGCTGGTTTTTCCGCAGATATGTATTTTACTAAAGTGGTGACCTTTGACCCTCCTCCCCGCTGCCTCCACAGCCCCCCCAAGTCAAGCTGGATCGCAGCGCTCTCCTCCCCTCCTCGCATTAATCTCCTGTTGGACGAGCACGTCAGCGTAAGCTGTGAGAGTCTATATTGAGATGATTCATGTTCGTCGATCTGGCAGCGCTTCGGAGGTTCTCGTCCAACAGGAAATAACTCGGAGAGGAACCAAAAACGAAGAGGATGAATTAGGCATTTCCTCTGGGGAGTTAACCCTCGCCGTGCCGCCGCAGCACGGGGGACCAGATCAGAGGAGTTGGGAGTCGTGTTTCAGCTCAAAAGCAGGTGAGACATCACCTTTAAAACAACACCTTTTAAATCGGCTTCCTGTTAGACAGGAAGTAGGTCTTTATGTTGATTTAAATGTTTTTCAATCGATGTTTTACGCTTCACAAAAGATGATCAGCTTCAAAACATGTTTCGTGTTTTCAACATGTTTTAATGACGGGTTCCGTGAAGCTCCGCCCCCCCTGGTTTTATCTCAAACGCGACAGGTCGATCTCCGTCCTGACGTTTTGTGAACTCAAAACAGGTAAATACCGCCTGTTATCTTTACCTAATTAATTGCCTCGCGAGGCAACTCCCCGCGCACCTCCACTTTGTTTTTCCTGCCGTAGCGCTCTCTGAGAGAGTACCGGGGGAAGAAAGGAGGAGCAGGAGGTGGTGGAGGAGGAGGAGGAGGTGCAGTCGCTCCTGGCAGCTGAGGCCGATGAAGATCTGTGACAGATGGGGCCGAGTCACAAAACTCACAGCCTCGGGCGAAATTCATCCTCCAGAACTTTCCACAGGGTGCCCAGATTTACCTGATCTGTGTGTGTGTATGTGTGTATCCGTGCACGCATGTATGTGTGTGTGTGTGTGTGTGTGTGTGTGTGTGTGTATGTGTGTGTGCACGCATGTGTGTGTGTGTGTGTGTGTGTGTTGGACTCCAAAAATGTGCAGAGGAAGTCGAAAAAGCCTGGCCGCCTGTCATGGCTGACACAGAGCCCATCTGCCTCAAACCTGTGGCGCCTTCAGATTCCCCCATCACACACACACACACACACACACACACACACACACACACACATACTCCGCTACACCCTCCTCCTCCTCTTCCTCGCCTCCACCCCTTCTGAAATGAAACACAGATAGACAGCGACCTTCTGATGGCTACACATGTCGCCAGCTTTGCATACCTTGAAATTCTTTGAAACTCATGCACACACGGAGGGACTGTAAAGAACGCTTTATGCGTCCCATATGGGACGCCACATTGAATTTCCGGTTGGAACGCCCCTCTCCACCCCCACCCCACCCCACCCCACCCCCCCTCTGCACCCACTTCCTCCTCTGTCTTCATTTTAGTGGATGACAGTGCTGCTGGGCTTCCTTCCTCCCTGACACACTGATGACCAGTGATTGTTTTGGGGGCCCTCTGATGTTGTGCGTCTTTTATTAGAAGATTAAAGTGTGTGTGTGTGTGTGTGTGTGTGTGTGTGTGTGTGTGTGTGTGTGTGTGTGTGTGTGTGTGTGCGTGCGTGTGTGTGTGTGTGCGTGTATTGTCGAGGCCCACCCACGTCGCTGCAGCTCCTCTGATTGGTCCAGAGCTTTCTTGATGTTCTTCTGGTAAAAGCGTGGCGTTCATCTGTGGTTCCAGAGCACAGTTTGAGGAGGTGTGTCCACCCCAGGGGGGCTGACGGGAGCGATGGGGTTGTCATGGCGTCCAGCAGCGATCGCATCATGCCGGCGCGTCCCAGTGGGATCTGATCTAGGTTCGGTTTGAGCTGCAGTGTGAACGGAGGTGATCCACACTCTCAAGCTCCTCTTTTAGCGTTGATGAAGCTGCCATCACCACGGCGACACGCGAGCAGTTGCAACTTTTGGGGTCTCTAATTGGATAACAAAGGTGTGTTGTAGCTGCCGTTGGCGTGCGCGGAGGTGACGGTGTGTGTGACTGTGTGTGTGTGTGTGTGAGTGTGTGTGTGAAAGATGTCCAATTTGTTCCTCTTCTCCCAGCCGTCCACCTTTTATCTCCCGCGTCGGCTGGTAATTAACACCTGCCTCCTCGTACGGCGGCGTGACGGCGCCGCGCCAGAAGGTCCTCCAACAGCAGCGGTGTGTGTGTGTGTGTGTGTGTGTGTGTGTGTGTGTTTAAAGAGAGTCACCGCTGTCATCGGTGGCTTCACACACCCCCATCACCCCTGATGATGTCACAGACAAACGGATGGAGAGGTCACCTGTCAGGAAGACCTGGAGCAGTTAGCAGAAGTTACACTATGCTGAGAGAGAATACAGTAAACGTTTGGTTGGCAGTCACGTGATGCCGTACGCGTATTCTATTGGCTGACAGCATCCGGAAGTGCGCTCCGTTCTGTGAGTCTGGGACTTACGTGAGACACAAAAGTGTTTTAAATAGTCTATCAGAGTGTGGGAAAAGGTAATACAGATAGAAGGTGGTTTAACATCAGTATGGGGAGGGTTCATAAACGTTTAAATTACCACAAATAATAAGATAAATAGTTCACGGAATTTGTTGAAGATTGTGGTTCCTGGAACGCATTAACCGCGAGGACTATTTATATTATATTATATGCTCAATGGTTATTTTAACAAATAAACCATTGAGCATTAATATTAATATTAATATTAATATTAATATTAATATTAATATTAATATTAATATTAATATTAATATTAATATTAATAATAACATAATATTAATATAATAATAATAATAATAATTATAATAATAATGATTTTTTCCAAAAAAATTAATTGTTTTAATTTTAATTAAAGTAAAACAAATTAATAATAATAATATACTAATAATAAATTGTAATTTTTTAAATTGTTTTAATTTTAATTTTAATTAAAATTAAAAAAAATAATAATAATGATATAATAATAATAATAATAATAATAATAATAATAATAATAATAATAATAATAATAATAATAATAATAATAATAATAATAATGTTCCCAGCCTGATGAAGACATTTATAAACCCAGTAACCAATGAGACGTATTGATCAGGAGGATCCATGCTAGCTGTTAGCGTGACGTTATCCCTCCTGACGCCGCCCTGCAGGACGACTCCGTCAGCGGCCTCTGCTGAGGTCGTGTGGGGCCCCTGGGTGCCTGCTGAAAACTCCACAATTGTGCGTGGAACCGTAATTTAGCCCGAGGCGCACCTACCCACAGCCACCTAATGCATGCTGGGTATTCACATGTGAAAGCAGGAGACATTCCTGCGAGGCTGCTTTCACTTTGCCCCTCCGTCATGTGTCATCCCGCGTGACGAGCGTAGGCTGGAGGGGCGGTGGCACTCGCTCTGAGGTTAGCGCTCATTATTTGCGATGGTGGGATTATCATCCACACGCTAAAGCTAAAGCTAACGCTGCGCGTAGCACGAGGAGCTAGCACTCCCCCACTCCCTCCCCCATCACGTCTGAACAAGCGGTTTGACCACCTTTTAGAGGAAAGCGAGGATTGAGGAGGACACGTTGGAGGTCACGCTCTGCGATCACCTCCTCGTTGACACAGGATCCATCCTCCCCCCGGTGACTTCCTCCAATCCATCGCAGGAGAAAACCACAGAAGAAGAGCGCTCTGCTCTTCCTCCTGGAGGTGACTGCTGGAGACGTGGTGGTGTTAAATCCTCATTTACTGAGGAGCTTTAGGATCTCAGAGGAGTCAACGTTTGATCTCCAGCCTCCACCGGGACCTCCTCCTCTCCTCCTCTTCCTCCCTCCCACCTTTACCCCCTCTTCATCATTTGTCCTCTTTGTCTTTTCCTCTTCTTTCCTCCTCTCCTTCCTGTTTTTTTTCTCATTTCCTATCTATCTTCTCCTTCTTTTTTCATCATTCTTTCATTCTCTTTCATGCACTTCCTGTTTTCTTCTCCATCTCATCCTTATTCCCTTTCTCCTCTTCCTCCTCTGCAACGAGAAGTTTGTCTCTTCAGGTTGAGCCGGTGACATCAGTGGTATGTGTGTGTGTTACCTCTCTACCTTTACACTCCATGTGGGAAGGGGGGGGGGGGGGGCTGGTACCCATTACCCCCACAGCCAAGCAGAACAAATTACATTTAATGGGGTTTCTTTGCCCCTGCAGTCGTTTTCACCGTTCGCTTCAAAATTTCAATTTAGTGCTTAATGCTAAGGTTTCCTTCGACGTATTACAGAGCAATATTACACCAATTACAGCATCTGCGAACATTAAATTAAATGCATTAGCGCCGTATTGGAGAGAAAGGCGGCCCGATTGAAACAAGCGATGCAGGCAAACGATCGGGGATGTGACGCCCGACATCCAAAAACGCAATTACGTTTGTTGTCTTACAGTTTTATCAGCGCTCAACCGTTCGCCGCGTGTTCATTTAACACGGCGAATGAAGTCTTGAGCGCCCCCGCCCCTGTAGGGTCAGGTCGATGATGTCATCGGCGTTTAGGATGAGAGCGTTTGGCGGTCATGTGACGGGGCGGCGTGCCACCAAACTTCCCGCTCCCCCCCCTTCTGCTCTGTCGCGGCAGTTGGTGTCACAACTCGCCGCCGTCTGCGTGAATCTGAGGACCCGGATGAACGCGCCGGCCAGTCGGCGAGGATCATTCGCAGGAAACTCTGCTAATCTCCCACCAGCTGCCTCCGACACTCTCCATCCTCCTCCTCCATCCTCCTCCTCCTCCTCGGAGCGAGGAGGATTTGGGAATCATGTCATCATGAGCTGAGCGACAGAACGACCTGCTCTTACAAACTTCACGTAGCTAATGTGTTAGCATCTCTCCAGCCTGCTGGTGTTTTACTGGGGCATGAAAGTGATTTCTCCGGGGTTAATCCATGTAAAAAAAAAAAAAAAAAAAGATTTGGTTTTCATTCCGTTTAGAAAACGCTTTCAGGAGATTCTAGGCTGAGGAGAACTGAAACGGCGTTTCCTCTGCTGGGTCATCATCTGTCCCAAAGATGCACCTGGAGGCGGGATGTTAACAGGATGCCCGGAGGAGGCGAGGAGCACATGAAAGAGACCTGACATGTGTTCCTGTGGCTCCCGTCAGCTGGTCAGCAGCTCCTCACATCCTCCTCCTCTTCCTCCTCCTCCTGCTGCTGATGGTGGATAAATGTGACCTCCATCAGCGAAGGAGGAGCAGACACACCACGGTCCCTCTGCTGGACCGTGTTGGTAGAATTAGCCTCTCGCTAGCATCCGCGGCGTTATCCTCAGAACTTCCCATCGCTGTGTCTAAAGAAGTGACTCCTCCCGCCCGGGAGATTAGACCTGCTCCTGCCCCCCAGGGGCAGCTCCACCGCAGACAAACGTGTAAACTCCTCCAACGCGACAAAGTCACAGCGGATTTATTAAAATCCCCCTCCAAAACCTACTTCCGCTTTATGCGGCGGAAAAACCGGAGCGCCGTTTATACCTCTCGGCGGCGTCTCTCGACGAGCACCCAGTGTACTTTAAATGTGTGAAACGCGGCGAGGAGGACCACCAGGTGCTGCCTCTCCACCTCCAGCCGGCCGAGGAGGAGCGCCTCTCCAATAACCCAAAGGGGCTGAGACGCCACCCGCCGCAACCGAGCCAAAAGACATTTCAAGTGAGCACTTCAAAGGGGGCTCGGATTATGTTCGCACACACTATCCTGAGGGGATCCTTTGAAGGGAAACTTACTGCAGAGCCACTGGTGGCCGCTCGCTGTGTGTTTGTTTGTTTGTCTAAACCCATTTTACTCACTGCTGAGGAGCAGGGAGGGCCTCCTCATTGCAGAAGTTCCACTGTGGAGACTTCAGACAGATTTATTCAGCAAGAACGATGTTTGGTCCTGCAGAAAAAAAACCAACTGGAGGATCGGTTTTGGATTGATTCAGGACTCGTCTCTTAGATGAGGAGTCATTAGAGGAAGCTAACGCTGCGTTCAGGGCACCTCAGAAAGTGGGAGAACACAGCTCTGACTCTGACCTGACATCTGCAGGACACGTCAGGGACGGGGAACCCGACGACGACTCCGGCAGGTGATCGTCGTAATTAAACGCGCCCGGATGAAAAGGGGTTGATCAAGATGGTGGGATCTGTTCATGGTGGCCTCCTCCTTCTCCTCCTCCTCCTCTTCCTCCTCCTTCTCCTCCTCACAGGAGCGACCACCAGTGCTGATCTCTGCTGGATCAGATACTTAGCATCACTTTTAATCATCTCCTTCTGGACTGGAGTTAATTTGCATCACCTCTTGGTCCATGTTGGGTTCTAACCCCACAGAAGAGTGTCATCTGCGTAGAGCCGACTATCGGGGACGCCCTCCTGCCAGCGGGTCATCTGTCGCCCATTGGGGACTGTAAACAAAGGGGGCGGGGCTTCAGCCCAACTTTCCACTATCAAGCTGACGTGAGAGGGGAGCGACGGTGGGGCCGGCAGCTGCGGGGGCCCCAGCAGGGGGCCCGGCTTCCGCCCCAGATGAGGACTGACACCAGGGTTCAGGGGTTAATTTGTGTAACAGGCAAATTTGCATACAAATGAAAAATGACAGAATTTTTCTGTTCTCCACAACTTTCAATGTCATCCGTGTGTGGAGCCGCCTATCTGCCGCCCCCCCCCCCCCCTCCCGCCCGGCGTTTGAAGAATATTCATTACTTGTGAAGCCGGGGCACCTTGTTTGCTATTAATCTCCACCGCAGGTCAATGACTTAATTTGCTCAACTTTATCAGTGGTGCCATTCACTTCTTCTCTCCTCCACCGCCCGTCCCGTCCTTTGTAGCCCTCTCTCAAGTCTTCTCATCGCTTCTCTTCACAGAGCGCTAAGCGTTTTAAAGCACAACAAAGGCACAGTAACTCTGGTCGCTCCAACAGTTTGAAGACATAAATGAATTACTTGAGAGGGAAATAGAGACGCCGGCCCTCTAGATTGCTTCCTTCTTCTCTTCTCCCACAACGGCCGACAACTTCTGCACAGATTTCCCTCAAATCTCCGCCCCCCCCCCCACCTCCTCCACCCCATTTGGGTTTTGATTGGATTGATTGTTTTTCTAATCCAGGGGGAAATGACTTGTAGAAAGGGGGTCGCACAGTGAAAGCAGTGGAGAAGAACTTGTTACGATAGACACAGGTGGATTATGGGTACTGTCTCAACGTACACCCAGTTAGACTATCTTCATATTCGTTACTAATCAGACGAATCAATAACCAATCAGCCCAAAATCTAAAAGCCTGTTATGAGAGTTATGTTGACCACTAGGGGGCAGCATGAGGGAATGAGCATGTTACTGGTGCTGTAATTTAAAAGTAGAAGAAGAATGTTAGCATTAGAGAAATAAACATGCTTGTTCCAACGAGCTAAACTTGTTTTAAAAAAAAAAACAACTGGAACTTTTTGGAGCTTCAAATCCAAATTTTCCAGCTTCATTAAATAGTTCCACTCCTCCTCCTCCTCCTCCTCCTCCTTCCTGGAGAGGTAAGTTGAAGGAGAAGGCAAGAAAGTGTGAAGAAAAAAGTAGGAGGAAAAATATCTTGTGAACCATTGTTTGGATCTTTATGCAAAAACCCCCTTTGCGTTTGAAACTCTTGATCCCGTCGGCGAAGGAGAGGAGCGTATTGATCTGCGCTGGAAGGAGACGGCCTTTCATCACGCTTCCTCCTCACCTTAGACGGCTTTGAGGGGCTCCTTGAGGAGCGCAGCACCCTCGCCCGGCGTGGCGTTCGGAGAGATTAGGACGGCGATAACCTCGCCAACCCTCATAGGTAGCGAACGGAGGCCACGGCTGTCTAATTAGCGCTGATCAAAGAAGACGAGTTCATCCCCAAAACAAACCTGGACGCTGGTCTGCGCTCTGAAGGGGGGGTTGGGGGGTGGGGGTGGAAGGAGGTGAAGGTGGAGGTTTGAAGCGCTCCTCTTTTTGATGATGGGGATGCCGTTTCTTCTTCTATGCAGACGTGAGAGCGAGGCATGGAGGTTATTCATGAGCTTCCTACCTGCCTGGGTTTGCGTGACCTCAGTCATGACTTGAAGGCGAACTGAACTGTTTCTAGATTACGGAACGGAATAACTTCATATTCGGTTTTTCCCTCTTTTACCTTTAATTTCTCCTTTTTGAAGTTTCCCTTGGTTTCTGGCGACTGCGGCCAAAATGAAATCATAACGGCGTGTCTTCAAAAAGCCCAACCTGACGCCTGTCAGACGGCGCTCAGAGATACGGATCTCGGTGCGGCGGAAAAAACGCCAAAAGTCGTCTGTGAAAGCAATTAGCCTGATTGCAAAGAGGAAGGAGAAAAGTGCAAACATGTCAGAGTCATCATGCGGCGTGGAGACGTACGAACGCGTGACGGACGGGCGCTCCAGAGACCCGCCCCCTCCGTTATTAGCCACCGCAGCCTCGTCTGAGACGCGGCAGGCAAAACGTGTCCAAACTCATCCCATTTATTGTCAGGCGCCGGATGCTAACGGACGAATCGCCACGAATGCATTTTGAAATCTGATCACATTTCAAGCGGCGCGTTCGGCCTCCGCCCCGAGGACTTCACACGCCGTCCAACACGCACACACACACGCCAACGGCCCGAGGTGCCGCTAATGAATTCCTGATAAAGGAAAGTTTCTTTTTCCCTATATTTGGACTTTTTTTTGTACTTCATTTCCACATCCACATCCGTCCAGGGCCACCCAGCCGTATGTGCGTGTCCTAATCTTAATGGAGGGAGCACATTTGGCTCAGTTTTGCATACATTTCCAGAAATATTAGCTGCGAGCGTTCGGCCTCACTGCTCGGGAACTTCAATCTTCTTAACACGTAGACTAAATGAGGCCGGGCCGTTTTTCACGCCTGGTTTCCGTCTCTTTTGCTCTGTATTTAAGATCTACCTGTGATGGCCGACACGTGGAGCATCTTTCCTTCTGGCATTAAACATATGTTCTGAACATATGTTTCAGCGCGGCATATGCTTCGCTAAAAGCTGCTGTTAGCGTCGGCGGCGCCGCTATATAGACACCATTCTGAACTCTGCATCCAGCGGAATTTAAAATGAACCTGATTTAGGATCATATCGAGGAGAAATTAGGGATTTCACGCCCTTCCAGGCAAAATAGCGTCCAGAGAAGTCAGAGAAGTGTGTGTGTGTGTGTGTGTGTGTTTACTCCTCTATATATATGTGGGGGGGTTACCCATTGCCTACGTGTATTAAGCTTCTCCTCATCCAGTGCCAAAGGCCTGACCCAAATATGGCTGAAAGACAACATGTGACCTGCTTAGCGCCTCACCCGTGGCGCCGTGGCTCCGGGCTGAGGTAGGGGTGTCGGTCCCACGTAGAGGGAGGAGGCGGGGGGAGGTGGGAGAAAGCACAGATGCTGGCAGATGGCGAGCATATTGTCCAGGATTGACCCGAGCCGTGAATAATACGTGGAGGTTCACCGACTTCACCTCCGGTCAGAACCGACGGCCCACGTGACCTGTTGTGTTTCTGGAAGGTCCACTTGAGCAGAAAAGTGTGTGTTACAATCATAACGGTCATGTGATAACACGGATAATACCGTCAGAAGACGTTTGTTTCCAGGAACGCAAGTCTGGTCTCTTCCTGTCGTGTCCCTGAATGCAGCAACTTCTGCATTCAGGGACACATGCAGCAACTTCTAGTTGTACGTCACTCACACTCACACACACACACACACACACACACACACACACACACACACACATGCATGTGTCACGTGGCGATGAAAAAGCTGTCTGTACTCATTTGTAGTCTCCTGCCTGAGGAGCCCGGGGTCCAGGTAGCGCCAGAGGGGGGGGCCCCCGTCCATTCACAGGGGCCGCAGATGCTGCCCTCCAACGGGATTCGTGTCCCCCAAACGTCCCTGATGCCAGGAGACCAGACACATTACCGCCAGAGTGACATTAAAACCAACTGAGAGGGATGTGGAGCCTGAACGCACCGCGCAGCAGCCGTCACACGTTAGCATTAGAGTCGCTACAGCTCTATTAGCCGCCGCGGCGGCAGTGGCGGCGGCAGACGCACGCTAATGCATAGTTTATGTAGCTATAATAAGGAACGGGCCCTCGTTGATGTCTCGTCACTGGAATTTATTCACCGGCCGACGATTGATACGGATGGCGAGTCGACGCGCGACAAGTCGGCAGACATTAATGTAAACAAGGTTGATGTTCACAAGGCGCCGTTATCGGCGTCCTCGAGCCGAGGTGCTTCCAAAGCAGCTGCAATAACGCGCAAAAAACAAGACCGGCGACGGATGAATATACATTAACTGGTAGCGGCACCCCCCCCCCACCCCACCCCACCCTTTTCAAAGGCCAGAATTCATTTCATGCTAATGATAATGACAATAATTCACAATGGACACCAGGAGGAGGACTCACAAAACAAGCGCTCCCCCTCTTAATATGATCAGTCGTGATGATTTTCCCCCCGCGATAATGATTCATCAAACGGTTGCGCGGCGGTCACAAAAGGGGCTCCAGTCATTAATAAAACAGAGATGGAGCACCTTGGGGAGCGTGCACCACCCCCAACCAACCTTACCCCCCCCCCTGCCGTCGGACCTGCTGATCATTAAAACGTCTGAAGCCACCGGATCAAATCTCACGTTTGGATTTGGAGATGCGGATAAAATTCCGATTCAAATTAGGCCCCATTAGCATCACCGAGCGTCCGCGGTTTTTGGTTGACCTTTGCTAAACTTCCTTCCGTCATAAAAAGTGGAAGATGAATCTATTCCTGTTTGGGATTCAGGGAAAAAAAAAACGATCAAAACGATCCTGATAAAGTGGAATCAAAAGATGTCTAATAATAGAATCCAAAACAAAAACAAACAAATATTGATTTAATGTGAGGTTTGAAGTCGTTACTTCAGTAAATTAGTAGGAATATGAAGAAAACCTGGAGGTTGGACTGATGGTCTGTTTCCAGCAGGAACAAAAAAAAAAAAAAAAGACGTCATGAAATAAACATTTATTCCTCTGAAGTTTTCAAAGCGTCTGATTCGTTGCACCGAAGATGAACTGCTGAGAAAAATGGGACGGAGGAGAGGAAGGAGGAAGAACGGGGAGCGGAGGGAGAAGAAGAAGAGGAGGAGGAGGAGGTTCGGAGGTCAGACCGATAAACAAACAAGGCATCGATTTCCTGCTGCGCTCCGCTATTCCCGGGGAAAATCCTCCCCCCGCCACCTCCACCATCCGGTTACGCTCATCTCCACTTATGTTAAAGACAAGACTCGCTGGGGAAGCCCTCCCCCGCCTCCCCCCTGCCTCCCTTCCCTGGTTAATAACCTCCTTTGGACATCTCACGGGGACGGTGCATCTGAGGTAACCCTCCACCAGAGATCGCTAATCGTTTTAGGGGAGGAAACAGGAAGTTGTTCGAGTCGAGACGCGTTCTGGAACCGGAACCTGATTTATTTTCCCCTCAGTAGCGACTGACAGGACACCTTTCCCTTTATTTTCCCCATCAAGGCGCTGAGCTACCCCCCCCCCCCTCCATCCCTCCTCTGATTCCCTCTCCACCGCCTGTCCGCCGCAACAGAAGCAGAGAAATGGAAAATCTTTTCCTCCCTGTGTTTTTTAATCCCTTTCACCCTAATTGGCCTCTCTTTACTGTGAAGTGAGTTCAATCTGCTCGCAGATAAAAAACCAGCGTCGGGGTGAGGCCGCCGCCGCGGCGTGCCACTGTGTTCCCAAGCATGAAGTGAGCGCTTTTCAACAATTACCCAAGCCTTCGCAATTTCAACAAAGTCGTTTTAATAGGAAGGACGGCCTCTTCCTGCTTCACCTATCCTCCGCCGGAGACGGACGACGACGATGATGTCGCTTTAAAACCGGACAAATTTTAACGCGCGTCTTTCCACGTTGGCTCCTTCGTTTGTTTGTCTGTTGACGTTATATGTTTGCTTATTTATCCACGTCTTTATTTTTTAATGAGTCAAAAACCCACCAGAGAAACGCGGGCGATGAAACTTTAAAAACGTGCGCGGTAGTGGAAGTGTGGGGGGGGGTGGGGGGATATTTACATTGAAGCTGGCCACGATCTCAGAAGATCCTCAAATGTAGGTTAGAAGTGAAGCTAATATGCAAATGTCCTTATCTGCTGGGACTCACAAACAAGCGTCATCCTGATTGATTCAATAAACTGCTTTTATCTTTCAAAGTGTTAATTAGGAAAGATGGGCCTCGCTTTCAATCCCACTTTTTTTTTTTCTGTGGCACATTTGAGAGCTTTTTCAGACAAAGAGAAACTTTCTGGTCCCCCATCGTCGCTCAACTCGCAGCGTTTGTTGTCGTTCCTGAGGCTCCGGGTTAGCGCAATCCATCCGGCGTCGTCACCAGTCACGCCGATACAAAGTCTCCAACTCCACCGTCCAGACCCAAACCCAGACACGCCCTCCTCGCCTGCGTATCATCATGCCGTTTTTTTTTATCTCATCCGTTCGGACACTTTGAGGGAATATTTTTCTCCCCGCCATCCCAGAGCAGTGTGAATAATTTCCATATTTTAACTCTCCATCCATCTTTGATGTCTTATTTGTGTGATTACGTCTCCCCCCGCCTGCTAAAAAACAAGCGACCGACCGTCGGCGCATGGCAGCCGCTTCCTCCTTCTTCCTCCTCCTTCGTCATTCTTTCTTTCCCAACACGGTTGGGACTGCGTTTCAAAGACGACTCCCTCACGTAAACACCAACCCTGTAAAAACCTCGTCTAAGTTGCGCCCGTCCTCGCGAGGAACCGTTTCTCAAACTTCTCGTTTCCTGACGTGGGCGACCATCTTAACCTGAGTAATTAGAGCCAGACAAAACGCGGCGGCGGCAGAAACGCGGCGGTGGCAGAAAAGCCGGCGACAGCGACACGCCACCTCTAATTATTGACTGGCCTCCGGCTCCAGGCGAACGCTTCATTATTCTTTTCCTCTGGTAATTTGTATTTGCTGACATTCATCATATATGGTGGCTAACCTTTAATTCATCTGCTGTTAGCACTTTTGTCTGCTGAAGTCAGGCTCCTCCTCCAAAACACAAACTTGAATCAACATCTCTTCCTCTGGACTCTACTTCCACCTGCTCTTGTTTCCTCCATCGTTCCTTTTCTTACGTCTCTTTTATTGATGCTGCTCAGATTTTCACTTCCTTTTTTACTTCCTCTCTTTCTTCCTTCATTTCCTCTCTTAATCTTCATCTTACTGTCTCATCTTCAGTTCTTGATTTCCTTTTCTCAACTTCCTCCTTTCCTGTCGCTCCTTCCTTCCCTTAATATCCTTCTTTCCCCCTGATGTTCCGTTTTTATGTCTTGTTTCCTCCTATTGTTCATTTTTCTTTCTTCTTCTATAGTTTATTTGATTTTCCTGACTTTTTTATTCCACTTGCACTCTATTTTCCCTTCTCACTCTCCTCCTCACCTTCCTCCTCTTCTTTTCACTTTCTTTCCTCCTGGTCGATAAACCATCTCTCTCCTTCCTTTTTCTCACCCAATCACGGATCTTTCTCCATACAGCCACGTGACCAGAAAACCTCTCAGCTGACCTTCTGATCAGCATCTGTCTGTGTGATTGACAGCTGATCTGGTAATCTCCACCCGCCTGGCTCCTCACAAAGCTTAAAACAAACGCTCCGGATTACTTCCTGTCATTATGTCCACACCTTCATCCGTTCCCGAGTCGCTCCAAGCTGTGTAAACATGATCCGAGAGGAATCCTGACGTCCCATCCTGAGATCAGAGCAGCCGGTCGGATTCCTGCAGGTTGTTTGAACGGCTGAACCCGAGGTGGTGGGGGGAGGAGGGGGGGGGAGCGCAATCTGCTTTGTCAGCAGATTCCCGAGTGACACCCGCTCAGACTAGAAACTCTTACCTGCTGCACCGGAGGTGACAGTCGGACAGTCCCCATCATGTAGATGTCCACCTGTGTTACCATGACAACAAAACAACATTTTAGCATCACACTAGGTACAAACTGATTATTAATTCAGGCCTCCATGTGGTGGAATCAACCAATCAGGGAGCAGCGAATGTTTTTATGAAGCGTCCCGATCTCCAAGCTGAATTATTTGAATTATTTAACTTGTCAAAAGTGGGGTTTTTTGCACGTTGACTCCAAAACTACGGCCCCCCTTGTGACCAGAGCGGCGCGCTGGTGAAACACTTCCTCGCTGTCATAATGTACTTTCCTGCAGAGATCAGTGCGTTCGCCCTCCGGTGTCAGTTAAAGCCTGGATGTGCATGAACGCCACAGAAAAGCTCTGCAGGATGTTGATAAAAGCAAAACTAGTC